>JAVJAQ010002427.1:0-150534 GCA_032362365.1 Zygogramma bicolorata | reverse complement strand
TTCTCATTCTGCTGTTTTAGGAAGATCTGACTGGCAAACCTTCGCGAGCCATTTGGTACTGCGAATTTAGTCCCCTAGTCGCTGAGAAGTCCGGGCTCAGGGACGGAGTTCACCATTGATCAGTACCGTTAGTCACTCTAAATATTAGGTCCCTAAGTCGCTGCGAAGTCCGGGCTCGGGAGCTAATTGCATTTAAAGTGATACCGTTTTGGTTTTTTTTATTTATTACAAAAAGGGTTCCCGTCTTATGCTTCCTAAAGTCCGTTCTCATTCTGCTCAAGTTAAAGTTGTATTTGATTATTATTTTTTACTTCAGAGGCACACTTGTGAAAATTTTAAGTTGAAAGGTTTATATTTGGTACAGCTCTGAAATCGGTAACGTTCTACCGACCGAGATAACGTTCAATTTTTATTTAAAGTTATTTTCTTAAGGCTTCCATTTACCGAGTTGCTCACCCATTTACTTGTTGATTTTCCGACAGAGTATTACTTTTAAATCTCCATCTGCTTTGTTTGTGAGCATACTCGTTTTAATAAAACAACAATTGTTAGATTGAAATTTCAGTTTGTTTTCCTCGGTCACCTCACTTTTTCAGGTAGGTTTATATCTCGACAACAATTTAAGGGTAATTTGTGCTTTCCTGAATATCAAGTGAGATACCGTCCAGGGACGGCTGTTTAAGTGAACTTCCGACGAACCGTTACCGAACCGAAATCAGTATATTTTATTTTTCTGATCTACTGAATGTATCGGTGTTGAATATTTATATTCCAATACCGGATATTCAGTGTATTGCGCAGCCGGTACCTCTGTTGGAAGTAATAGGTGTAATTAAAGCCTACACCCTATTACAAGCCTGGTCACACTATCAGACCCCTGGGATACCGTATCTCCATCTGCTGCTACCTGGGCCTCCCCTAACGACTTTTGAGGGAGCAGTGGAGCATACCACTACAAAAACTGGCGCCCGAAATTTTCTTTGAAATTGGAGTCTGTTTCTGGCCTTGAAACAGAACCAATTTCCGAGAAACCGACTGCGCCAAGAAGTAACGCCCGCCGAACCCCGAGAACAGCGTTACAAAGCGAAGAGCGGACATGCAATATTTTTTTCTCAATTTCGACTTTAAAGTCGAAATTAGGCTTATTTCGACTTTCAACTCAAAATTAAGCTAGTTCCGACTTTTAACTCGAAATTAGCACTAATTTTGACTTCAAAGTCGAAGTTAAGAGGGTTATTGACAATAATGCTCAGAACAGCCTCAACTTTACGACAAGACGACTCCTTCAAATGAAAACTGACTGAAACGGAATTCAGTATACCATACCGAAAGATAAAGGATTGAAATAGGTGAAGTTACAATTTGAGACTCAGATTATTTCCAAAAAAGAAAATATTGATTTTCAAACATTTGTAATTTTTTCAATTTTTTGTTTCAAAATGAAACCAAAAGTTCGCACTTCCTTCATTACCTTATAAAGAATCACCCTGCCAATTATAAGCTACAAAAAGTCTATAATAAACGAGTCGTCTGGAATAAACTTTATTAAATTGATGCATTATTAGAAATATTCAACATGTCAGCCAAAACACGTCTAAATTCAGTGGAAAACCGCTCCATACGTAAAGTGGCTATTTTCTCATAGGTGGCGCTAGGGAGGGCCACCTCGAATTCGAGGAAGGAGGATTTTTGATTGTATTGGGTGAGCCAAATAATACATAAAACGTAATTGTGTGTATTCATTATTGTCTTTGGACTTTTTTTTTCAAAAAGAAACTATGATATATAGTGGCATTTAATGTAAAAAAAATTGTTATTTTCTTGTGATGTGATGAAAGTAATTATCCATATCCATGTAATGTGGGAACTTTTTTGTTTTTATAGTATAATATTGGAAATATTTGAAAAAAGATGCAAACGACTTGGGATTCATAGTGTGGTCCAATTCTACTCAAACTTGGTATGTAATTTTCGAGGATGGAGTTTTCAGTTTTCAAAATTCAAGATAGCGCCGATGAGTTTTGTGATTCAGACGGATTCTAATCTAAATTGGTATCCCGTAGTTTTTGATATTGAAGATTATGAATTTTTTTTTGTCAAAATTAAATACTGTTTTTTCATTAACCATAAAATTTGTATATGCGAATTTTGCTCCGAATTTATTGAAAATTATAGGCTAGATGGTTTTGGAGGTTTGAATTACCGATTTTTCAATAATGGCTAATCATAATTGAATGAATTTGAATAATTTTTTCAGCTTTTATTTGAAGCTAAAACTTTTAACGGCCGGATTTACCAATCACCCACCATCGATCCTGAGTTTTTGCATGTAAAAGGACGAAGTAACACGGTGGGAACGGGGCACGGCTTTTGTTACTTCCTTATTCTCTCTTCAATGTCAGTTCCTCTCGCAAGGAGTACACTCAACACGAAAATTTCGTGAAGAATCCTAATCTTCCACCCAGAAAATCCCCAGATACCAATTTTGATTAGAATTTGATGATAATTACAAAACTTGTCCGCTCGTGGAGCTGCCATTCTGAATTTTCCAATTTTGACAAAAAAATCATAATCTCCAACTCTGAAAAATCCCAGATAGAAATTTTTCATCGGATCATAATCACAAAATTCGTCCGCCATATTGAAGCCGCCATTTCGAATTTTCCAATTTTGACAAAAGAATCACAATTTTCGACCCTGGAAACCCCTAGATACCAATTTTGAATGGAATAGAATCGTAATTATGAAACTCGTCCGCTGTCCGAGACAAGATTATTATTTACTTAAAGCGGCAATGCATTCATCGGTCGCTACTGTTGCTAGGTGACCGCTACCTGACTAGCCCTTTTCGATCGACGGTTCAAAATAGTCACCCACCCAATTATTGTAGATATATTCAAGACGAACCCTTCACGCCTTAACAGTCCAACTGTTTTACCCTGTGTTTGTTGATATTTTGTCGTTTGTTCACTGCCTTTGAGTTCGGCTCTCCGATATACTTCGATATCATGATCAGCTATTAGCGACCTCTCGTGAACAGAGGAATAACCATCCAATACAGATACCTACGATTATTGCATATTTGAATTAATTATCCAAACGGACTGGTTGCGCAAAGGCGGCGAGCTTTGGAACCTCTGAAACAAAGTTCCAACGGTTATTCGTCGACTTCTAACTCGAAATTAACACCAATTTCGACTTTAAACTTGAAATTAAGTTAATTAAGACTTTTAACTCAAATCAAGCTGATTTAGAATTATAAGGCTCAGTTACAAGAACACATAATATACTGAGCATACTGTCAATAGGGTTGTGTGTATATGAAGTGTAAGGGATAGACCAGAAATAATTTTCCTGCATTTGGTGGCCCAAACCTTTCTCGTCCATTCATAAGTGGAATGAGTTGAATACAAATTTACCCACCTCAACAAATCTTGAATGACCTGTTCCCATAGAGATAGTCAGAGAACATGATTACTTCTGTGAAGGAAGTTTTTCCCCATAAGCCTTGATTTTTCATACATAGGTGGGCCTCTCTTGTTCAAACGACAGTAGGGCAAGTCTGCTGGCCTCAGTTCATCGAATAAAAAAAACAGTTCCCAATAGAAATCCATTTATTTCACAAATAGTCTTTCGGCCATTCGCTGGGGTTTCTCTGGTAGGACTATCCGTTGAACCAAGGAAGTTATGTCACAGATTTCAATGTCATCTGTGATCATACCCTCGAATTGTAATAAAAGTTAATATCACTTTCCAGAGTTATTCTCACCGTACTCTCTAGCTGTTCTCTTTTTGGACTCCAGTTCAAAATCGCAACTTCCATTGGGCGGGATCTTTAGAGGGTTGTGATATATTCCGACGAGCCGCTGAGGGTTGTGATATATTCCGACGAGCCCTTCATATTATTACGATTGAGCTTCACAGAAAGTTCGTTTAATCCTATTATTATATTTCAGCGGCTCGTCCTCTTATATCACTAGATGTAGACGTTTGAAGATAATGTTGCAATCAACTTCCGACCGAAAAGTAAAACTCATATGGAGCTAATAGTTCAGAAGCAACTATTTTACTCTTATTACTCTTACAAATCTTTCGGGACAGACCTCTGCCCAAGTCTCATACGAATTCTGCTGTATTCAACCATGTCCCAGAAATGTTGGATTTTTCAAGAACTTCCTGTGTTGCAAATGGACTTTAGCAGGATTCGTATGAGACTTGGGCAGAGGGCTTTCCCGGAAGATTGGTAAGAGTAATAAGAGTATGATAGTTTGATTTGATAAAAAAGTAACATTACAGAAAGTTCTTACACATATTTCTGCAAGCACACTCATTGAACTCACCAGAGAGAATATTGATTATTTGGGTCACCATCTGAGTATTTTCTTTCAACACTTTTCTTTTTGGAAAATAAGGAAAAATTGTTGGAAGTGCAATCGGAATTCAAATTCTCTCTTGACGAGGCAGTCGAGAACATTTCTTTCTCAAAATGAAATTCACACAAGCGATAGTTGTTATAGAGAGCTTTGGGATATTTTTCAAGTAAATTGCTCTCGGTTACATGCCTTCAACCATTCCTTACACCTGAAAAAGTTATTCAATATTGAGGTGCATTTTTATAAAGCTGATATTTTGACGCGAATTAGCTTCTATTCAAAGTTCTGCAATTTGTAAAAAATATATGAGAAATTCAAAGAGCTACTATTCTACAGAACACTAATGGCTATTACCTTTTAACATCCTTCGGAAACCTCAAGAGAGATGATAATTTGTCTCTAGCCTTCGACAAACATCCGCGATAAGCACACACTTTTCCACCTTGGTAGTCAACCATAATAATTTAAAATACAATATTCTAATGCCGTTTTCCAAAGACTTTCACTTAAGGAAAGAATAGGTAGGTCTCACTTAATTTGGGGGTACCTTAAATTTGTGGAATGATTTCTACCAATCAAAATTATGAATTTCCTAACTAAGTGGAGAAAGACGCTGGCAACATCGCAAAACTTTGGGGATTTATTATTTTTGTCAGGGTGAGTTTCTCAAATTGCAAATGTTTTTTATCACAAACCACAAACTGTTAACCTCAACCTATGATAATTACATTGCTTTTTTACATGTTTCTGGTAGTAACTGCAGCCTCTAACCTAGGCATTTCTACATAGAGGGGCCTCAAATTAGCTATTGCTTCCATTACCTATTTCACAGTCCGTGAGGCACTACTCACAGATATCCCCATAAAGTTTGCATATGAACTTAAATGCCCATCAGTGGCATAACATCTTAGTCAAGACAATAGCTGAGTACATATTCTCTGATCAATATAGCTGATCTTCTATTTGCTCCAAAACATATAAAACCGTTGGCTTAGTTGATCTGAACCGACGAAAAAAGGTTGAATTATCCATATCATCAGAATAGTTATTTCTATTACATTATATTCTTCTAGGTAAGCCTTTTTGAATTAAGTAAGCCCTAAAAATGTTGGTGGAATCGGGCGTAAGACACATTTGACGCTCATCAATCAAGTTGATTGATAACACCTCAACATGTCAAATTGCTGAAGTTGGTGTTCTGTGGTGAGTGACTCTACTTTATAGCTATGGTATACTGGGGTAAGGTGAGAATAACTATGTAAAGTGATATTAACTTTTATTACAATTCGAGGATTTAATCACAGATGACATTGAAATCTGTGACATAACTCCTTGGTTCAGGATGCAACAAACAAATGGTAGATGGACGACGCACATATGGTTGCCTTGCCTTCGGACGGTAGCTAGACCTCCGGAACGGGGACGAAAATAGGTTTCCTTTGTTTCGTGCTTTGAACTGTGGTCATCCAGTACAAAACAGCTGTACTACATCTAGTGATATACTCGGACGAGCCACTTCATAATTAAGATTGAACTTCACAGGTGGGTTCATTTAATCGCATAATCATGGTACGATTTGATTAATAAATCATATGTGAAAAGAATAAGATCCATAGATCACAGAACTCATAATTATAACTAGAATGCATCCAACTGACGATCCAAAGGTCGTGGATTCGAATCCGCAACGGGTAGAGACTTTTTTTGATAATTTCTCTTTGTCGTGTTGGGGAATGAATCTGCCACATTTTATGGATGACAGATCTGCGAATAACCATGCTGCTCCTGAGGTATGGCGTAATAAGCCTACTTGCTAAGGACTCCGAAAGATCGATGGCATTTGGTATATAATACCATATACTACGTTGACTACTACTGCCATAACTCAACCACTTTCAGATTTTTCCACTTGTTGATTCGAATTCCGTTTCGATATTTGAATCGGAAGAAAATTTTCAGATGAACTGAGCGTGTAATCATGCGGTCAAACGGCACTCTTGCTCAAAACCTAAATATCTATATTTCTCTCTCATTCGTGATATTTTCGTGAATTTTTACATTGGATCATCTAGATGTGAAATGAATGTTATTATTTGAAAGCTTTCTCAGTGCGAGATGTATTGCAAAAATTTGGATATAAAAATCACTTATTCACCTTGTACATAGATTTCGTGCTGAAAGTGTGTGATTAACTTCACAACTCATGAAAAATATATTCCCTTATTTAAAGAATATTCCTCAACTGTTAAAACGAATTTTATGAACTCTAACTTTCACAAATTCGAGTGCAAACAGAAATTTATAGAAGAACATCGTCATCAACTGTCTCAAAAATTCATTTTCGACCTATGCCCTACACATTTTCATATATAACCTATAAAACAATGAGAAACTATAAAACAGTCGTCCAGTGGACTGGCAACAGGAAATTCAGAGTAGCCAACATTCTTCAAATCATCATAGAAAAATATCAGCAACAAGTCCTATTATCGGATTTTCTTAACCGTCTTCATATTTGATTCATATATCATAGTAGTAAAGTCAAAACTGTTGGATTTTTTTCAGATTGTTACGCAATAGTTTTTGTTTCATACAAGTTGGCTCTTCTCTAAACTTTCTGTAATCTATGACGTAGACAAAAATATGAAATAATACGTTATGATCTTTAACGATTGTGAAAAAGTAAGATTTTGATTTTGTAAGATTTCTACAAAATACGTTCATGATAGTTTACGAACGAATTGTTATGGAAAAGTACGTTTTGAAAGTGTGCGTTATGCCAGTTTACGTATCTATCTAAAAGGGTTCGGCAAACTTTCCGGTTGGGGTAAGGCTGGATTCAGACAGATCCGAAATCCGATGGTACGACGATCCGACAGCTTTCTGATTGGTCTAAATTGTTCTAAATTCAAATTCAGACCAATCAGAAAGCTGTCGGATGATCGTCGTACCATCAGTTTTTGGATCTGTCTGAATCCAGCCTAGTGTGCTAGTTGGCGTCGGTGATTGGCCTTGGTAGAGGAAATAGGCAGACTTTAAATAAAACAAAACGTAACAACGGACAACGGTTTGAAGGTCGACTTACTTACTCATGAGATTGCGGCATGCGTCAAAAAAGACCTACTTAATTGTTAACTGTTGCATGAATAAATATAAAAATATCAATTATCTACATATCATGTACGACACTGATAAAAAATACCACTTATGTTTCTTTGGCATTATAAATTGATTCTCAAGGAAATATGCGATTCAAGCTACAACATCCGTGAAAAAACTGTATAAAAAGACAACTTGAAAACGAAATCTCTAATGCCATCAATCCGTAGTATACATCCCTTCTATAGAGGACTTCGGTCCAAGTTGCTAACCCGAAAATGTCTTCCATCAGGAAACTGAAATTTTGCAATAAACTGTGTTTAAATGAGTACTTTTTGATCAACACCAGCTCAAAAATTCTACTCGCTTCTTAGAAATATGTATTTCCAGAAAATTGTAGATTTTTCCTAAAACTTATATGTGATTCGGAAAAACCGGAAAATTTGCCGAACCATCTGGTATTCCAATCAGAGCCCAACATCAATGGACTCGGACCGCCGGCTTCACGTCACCTCCGAGGGACGGCACAAATTAAATATATCTTGTGCTCATTGATATATTGCCTGCGAGCTATGATGTGCTATTTCGCTGCAGTAGTATGGGTTTTCGACGCGGTCTTTCCCTGACCTATGAGGTCACCCATTCAGGTACTAACCGCGCTCGGCGCTGCTTGACTTCAGAGGCGAGTTCTGAAATTCAACAGTAACTTCCATCAGCTCTATCAATGATGCCTCTCTCTCTGTTTTTGACGAACCACAAACTGATAAAACTGGGCTCAGATTTTTATTCCTCGAACTCGATTGTCGAGTTCCCCAGACTGTACTGAAAATATCTCTCTCTCGACAATCGAAATCGATAAATAAGAATTAGGCCCCTGATGGAAGTTACTGTAGAATTTCAGAACTCGCCTCAGATATCGAATGACTGTCCGTCAACCTCTTTCTCTCTCTAGATTATTGACCTTTTCTTCCTCCAAGACGCTAGGCGCGTTTGGCCAGTCTGTCGACCTAACGAGCTGGGCCGTGCCACTCCTCTATTGATATTCCCGTATGATTGACTAAACTCATTATCATTGCGTATTTTACATTATACCTGTGATTTTACGTATAAACCTTTTGTTTTTTAATAATCATTCATTACTGTTGTATTCTTCATATATAGTAGTCAACAAGCTCGGCATTTAAGAGCTCGTGGATGCATGATTTAAGGTACTGAAAATTTGTTGAAAGGTGTCAACAAACATATATATTGATGTTAAATTGAATCACTCTGAAAATGATTTTAATTTTCTCTTAGCAATACTGAAATTATTTGCGGAAAAAATATCAAAGAAGCGGTTATATACGAACATTAAGTTCTAGCAACACATTTGACCGATTTGAAAACTGTCAGAGGCATCCACAAATAGAATTTTTTTTTTAATTCATTTAGCGCATGCTTCTGACTGCTTCGTACCAGTTTCTGAACGGTCAAATGTGTTGCTAGAACAAACCTATTGTGGTTGATGGTGTGAAAGGAGTAGTTCCGATGAGCAGCGCTGTGTTGGCAACCCTGTTGTTTGATGTGGTAGCACTGTAGAGTCTGAGTCGTTGTTGGCGTTCGTTGGGCGGTTGGCGCGCAATTTCGTGGATTCGTGGATGGATGAATGTGAATGTGGAAGATTCAAGACATTTCGAATCATGTAAAATTTGGAAAATCATGAGTTTGATTTACCTACTATTAATAATGTTCAAATTAGTGCGTTTTCGTGGTGACGATGTTTATTCCATTTGCCCTGAAAAGGATGTAAAAATCCGTAAACTGGGATCAACTGCAAAATGGAAGGGAAAATATTTCGAGGCAGACATCATTGCATCTTCGAATAATATTGAAATATTAAACGATTTAGGTAAAAATCTAGAAGAACATTATCCAGTAGTTAGTTTGCAGCATGTTTCATACAATCCAGGTAATTATTAACTACTACTGTATATAGACATCTTACTACTACTACAAATAGGTACTTCAATTGTTTCAATTTAATACATATAAAACAAAGATTTTATTGGCTCAGTGATTTAATTCGTTTACTAGAATTATCTATTCTCGGATTTTCTTCAAGCTAGATTATGTTCATTAGGTAATTACGTATTCTTTCTGTTTTAGCACCTTCTTCGGAAAAAAACTTTTCTGAAAATGTGGTTACAAGCGAGAACCTTATTATACCTATGGATGAAGGTAATTATTATTGAAACACTAATAATAGTCATGAACATTCTCTGAATATGTGTAGGGTATTTCATTCACAGAAGGTTAATTCTTATAAAAACAGGTAGAAAGATTTCAAAAGATTTTACAACAACTATTCCCCTGCCTGTATGGTTTGACAGGCATTGAATTACAGATGAACAACTTTCTCACTCAGTTTCTACTTTCTACACAAATAACATGGATTCAAACAGGAGGTGTTAATAGAATATCACTTCACAATATAATAAATGAAATGAGTGATGTTTGTCATATCTATTATGATTTTCAGAATTAAACTTGTTTCAGATTGTGAAATAAACTTAATTCAATGCCTGTTGAGCCATATAGGCAGGAAAGTAGTTGTTTCAATAGGACAACTTTTTTGTGAAGGAATTAACCTGCTAATGAAATACACATATCATCATAGAGTGTTTATGAACATGAATAGATTTTCTTAGTTATCTTCTCTTAATTGTTTCGAAGAAGAAAAAGGTAAAATTTGTTAACATCGAGAGCCATAACTTTCGAACAAAGGGAGAGCTTTTCCACTACAGATTCTTGTTCAGCCTCTTAAAATACCTAGGTTGGACAAAAATTATTTTCCAAAGTTGGTGCTGTTCGATAAACGAGTATTTACTTCAAAGTATTTTGATGTATTATGATCAAAATGATTTGCTTGAATGTGGTTGACAATGTTTCTTGATGAATTGTAATGGTTCGGAATTCCATTGTCTATATTATTAGTTCTATTGAAACCTGTTGCTAATAAGAACAAAAGGATGAAAAATACAAATCAAATAAGGTAATCCAATCCAAACAAAAGGTTGGAATTCATTAAAAATGCAGATATTTTTTTTACATTTTTCAGAAACCTCACAACTCAACAAGAAGTTCAACAAAATCTATAACAACTGCCCTGTTTATTCATTCATTTAAATGGCACCTATTAACCAACTTCGGTGTAGATTTCTGGTAGTGATACAAAAGGTTCATCAAAAATAGAAAAAAATAATGAAATTCTTTTTATGGAACTGAGGCGCTAGTCAGTATCCGGTTTCTATCATGGATGATCAGTATTTTGCTTTCTCGAGTTCTTGTATAAAAAATATTCGAGTACAGAGTGTAGATTCAATATTTTGTTGGAGATGTGATACTGATATATTTTGTAGAAAGTGACCCATTTTATACTGATGAAGACTCCTCCTATAATCCCAGTTCAGATGCTGAAAGCGGTGATGATTCATGGAATAAATCAACTCTTGCAAGAAAACTGTTTGAAGACTGTTCTGAAGATATAAACGAAGAACCACAGTTGGATAAAATACTGAATATTCCTTCAATCGCAAAAAAGACATTTTCTAAAGTTCAAAATGAAAATGTCACCCATGAATCAGTAGTAGATCCAGAGATACCCTCAACTGCTATGGCAGCATATGGAGAAAATAATAATTTGTACTCCAACACTGGCAGGGAATTGTGTTTCTTATGTGGAAAAATGGTCGAAAATTTGAAAGACCACGCAAATGCTAGTCATGATGGGATAATTATTTCAATTGATGAAGACCTAACAACAGGTGAGAGTAAATAGAAGCATTCAATAATTAATATGAATAGCTGCAGTGTGTTCCATCATAAACTTACTCTGTGGAATGAAAGCTGCATATGTCTTAATCTCAATTTGAATTTGTTGAAAACAATTGAAAAAAAAAATTACTGACACTGATAGAGAGATGTGGAAGAAACCATTTTTCTATGGTGCCCCTCTATGCAACTGAATAAGCTAGTATAGCCATTTATGATGGAAAACAAAATTATTGATACATCGACAAATTTCGATGATATTTTTTTTTCAAGATCCCATGATGAAAAAATATTCTAGGAAATTTCCAATAAACCGAAGACCACAAGAACCGAAATGAATTCAGTCATAAAAAGGCTTATTTAGTGAAAGCGTGATGCAAAATTCAGTAGATAATGCATAACTCAAATTAGGGAAAATCACATCTACTAGCTAAAAACTGCCACTTCAGATGCTGTATTATTGCTTTGATATATTGAATTGAACTTATTGAGGTGACTGAATTGAATTTATTCAACTGGGAAATGTAATTTTTGGATATTCGAGTTATCCATTATGCACTAAATTATGACTTATGTGTGAGGTGGGCAAAAGTTCCATCCATTTTGGTTCTACATTGTTACAGTGACAGTGAGTGGCTTCGTCTAACAGCTTACAGCGCTTGAAGCCACTTCACAAAATTTGACATTTCACTATGGAAAACTGTCATATTTTGTGCATCGGCGTTAAGTTCTGGAAGCTGTTAGACGCAGCCATTAGGAGGGCACTGGCCAGTAGCATAACAATATAATATTAATTAATAAACCTATTATATACAAAAAGGAAACATTACAATGGAAAACTTCGATTACTTTGATGGAAAATGAAATGTGTTTGTATTCGAACTATCTTTGCACATATTCTTGAATATAGTTGATATTATTTCTTGTTGAATCATAGTCATTCAAACTTTCATTTTCTATACTTTTCAACATCATATAAATTTGTCATGAAACTAACCGAAAATCAAATGAAACCATGTCAGAAGAAATTGAAAAAGCGAATGAAAATAAATAGTAAATATTGAAAATAAAATAGACTAATTTAACATCATTCTTCAGTGATTGATTGGTCTTGAGATGTTCAGAAAACGGTTCGCCCGAATTTCATATGGATAGCCACAAGAAAATAATCATCAAGATGAACATTCTGTAAGGCAGTTCTTCGACTGAAATTTTGGACTAAAATGGATAGAGAATGCGAATCCGATTTGGTAACTTGCATTTTCCAAGTGGTATTGGTTTCCAAAAAAATGACTTTCTGGAAATTTGTCAAAAAGGACCCAAACCTGAGAACTGACTTAGATTATGATACTTCATTAAATTCGATCTCGGTTCCACTACAAAAATCGAGTGTGGTTGGTTTTTGGGCTGGAATTTGAAATCTCGAAATAACTTTGCAATTTTTTTTGAATTTCCATTACTGAAACATAGGCTTGTTATTATCAACAAAAATTATCACAGTTTCCTGTACAATTTTCTCACTAACAATCTGGGTTTACAAGTCATGTATAACAAAGCAGGTGTTGTGTTTTTGTTAACCCATTATTAGTGAAAATAATTCAGTAAATTGTAATATTTTTTGTTGAATATGGATTTTCATCAAGTATCGATCAGTTCAATGAATTTCTTGTTATTTTTATTGCATTAAGTTTAATTTTTTCAGATTTTCATTTGAAGAAAAGGCAAAGTAAAAGTCACTACTGCCTCTATTGTGGAATTCTACAATTAAAATTACCCAGACATCTTGAAAGACAACATTATAGCGAAAATGATGTGAAAAAAGCCTTGCAATTTCAGAAAGGTATATTTTTGAATATTTATTCATGAGTATATGTGGAATACAAAAATATTTATTGATTCAGGATCTCAAGAAAGGATAAAAGCTTTCGAAGAAATAAGGAAGAAGGGCGATTTTTTATATAATAAATCAAATGTCAAGAAAAATGAAATCTATGTTAGGAATTCTAAGGATCCTTCCAGTAGCTACATTCCATGCCCATATTGTAAGGGGTTTTATTCAAAAAAAAATTTACGCAACCATATTAGATTATCTTGTAAATCGAACCACCAAAAAGGTGCAAGAAATATTTTACAAAACAGTAAACTCTTGTCCGAACAATTCCATCCAGCTGCATCACATGATCTTAAAAAGGAAATTCTTTGCAAAATGAAGAATGATCACGTTCTAGCAGTAATTGCAAATGATGAAACTGTGATAAATTATGGGAATATGCTGATGACAAAATATGGTTCAAGTTCTCATCACAACAAAATGATCACTCAACAGTTGAGAAGTATTGGTAAATTGTATCTAGAAATGAAAAAAAATGATTCATCAATTGAACAAGTAATTGATTTGTTAGTTCCAGATAACTTCAATCTATTAATTCGTAGTATTCAGTCTTTGGCTGGATTAGTTGGTAGAAAATATAAATCACCGAGCGTTGCAAATCATTCCTGCACACTAATTATGCACTTGATTCATTTTGTGAAGTGTAAAACCATTCAAGAAGGAAATAAAACTCTTCGTGAGAAAGTTGAGGATTTTGAATATTTGATGAAAAACAGCCAAAATGCTTTAATCACAAAAATTGCAGGTGAAAATCGTACTCAACAACAACGCAGCAAACGTGAAATATTGCCAGACGTTGATACCATTGAAAAATTGTTCAACTTATTAACTTCAAAAATTGAGACATATCTGACATACCTTACTGAAAATTTTGATTTTCAGATGTGGTGTGATTTAAGTAAATTAACGCTCATACAAATAATGATATTTAACAGAAAACGTCCTGGTGATATCGAAAAGAGCCAGGTAGTAGAATATAAAAGCATTGAAATGATCGATAATGAAAATATAGAGAAACTCTCTGAGGCTGAAAAAAAATATGCATTCAATTTTGGGAGGTTCATTTCTAGAGGAAAGTTGAATAAACCTGCCCCAACATTGGTTTCCAAAGATCATATGAAAGCCATTGATATCATTTTGAAATATAGAGAAAATGCAGGGGTATCCATAAACAATACGTATCTATTTGCTGATCCATCATCTTCCAAATTACCATATTTTAAAGCAGATAAGGTTTTGAAAGAGTTTTGTCTTGAAAATGGTTTACCAGTTAATGTATTGAATGCTACAAAGCTGAGAAAACACTTGGCAACGTCCACCTCGACCCTTTCCAAAGGAGAGCAACAAGTAATTAGTGATTTTATGGGACATAGTTTTGACATTCATAATAACATCTACAGACAGAGACAAGCTCTCACAGATATACTCAGGATGGGGCCTGTACTAACAGAAAATGTTGGTGGTGGGATTCTGAAAAAGAAGTGTGAATCAACAATCACATCTGAACCTACAGGAGATCTAGAATCGGGGCAGTCAGTGGAACATACAACTCGGTGTGTCACTCCAGTCAGCAGTATCTTTTCAGACCCTTCAAATCAAATTTTCCCTAATATTGACGAAACAAATATTTCTTTTAGTGACTATGAAGACACATTTGAGGGTGATATGTTCAATAATCTTTCTGTTATTGAAGAAGAACCTACAAAATCTATAAATGAAGAATCCATAAAATCTGTTGGAGAAAGGAATAAAAGAATAAAAGTTATTCCAAAGTCTGTTTTACAAAGGGTTAGAAGAACTTGGAGAACTCCAGAAAGAACTTTAATTAGAGAGCTATTCAAGTTCCATCTTGATAATAATAAAGTTCCAAGCCTAGAGGAATGTCAAGATATATTGATTGAAAATAATCAAGTGTGTTCAAGAAGTTCACAACAGGTTCGAAGTTGGATTATTGCTGAATTGAAACGCAAAAAGAATTGGTGTAAGTATAATTCACAAAATTAAATAATGAAAATAGTATGTTATTCAATGAGCGAGAAAAGTAACCATTACTCGTGAGAATGAAGTTACTTGTGTATATCATTCGAGCGAGTAATGGCCATTTCAAGTGAGTAGAATACATTTGCTGCGCCTAACATCTTGAAGCCGCTTCACAAAATATGACATTTCACCATAGAAAACTGTCAAATTTTGTGCAGCGGCTTCAAGTGCTGTAAGCTGTTAGACACAGTCATTGTGTTTTCTGTGACTTTGCTGAGGGCTCGTATGTTGAGTGATTTAAAAAATCTTCTGAAGGTAAAGGTATATAAAATTAGAAATTTTTGTCATCATAATAAAATTGAAACAATTCAAGAATTGATATGACCAGAGTTGAAAAAATTACTAAGTGGGATTTGAATCTGTGGTAACCTGTGTGAAAATCATTTACTAATGCTTTGGGCCAACCAACAAATTCCTGGTGGGATATACTCAATTTGTCGAATCCGTTTTTTTACATCTCGTTACAAACTGATGTTTTTTTTGAACTCAAATGTCATATTGTTGAATATACAAATTGCAAGACATTAGTGAATGGGTACTGTTGAATGGCTTGCACCTTTTCCGTTAAACAGGCATCCCTCTACGAACAGCATGCCTCAAAAATTGAAACTTATGCGAGGTTTGCTAGAAATCGCACGTCGATCCTCAGTATGCACAAGTTTCGACTTCTAATTATTGTCGTTCGTAGGGGCGGCGACTGGATGACGGAAAAACTCATTGAAATAGTATTTAAATTTTCTGATGTAATATTGATATCATAAATTCATTATCAGTTCCAAGGAAAAGGGGAGGATGGAGTACTCCAGCAAGGGAAGCATGCAGAAGACACTTCAAACACTACTATGAAGTTGAAGAATACCCAAGTTTGTTAGATCTCCAGAATGCTATCGATACTATTCCGGAATTGGCAGGAAAAACTACAAATATATTAAGGAGTCACTTGCAGCATGATTTTAAATATATGTCCGAAGTATGAGAATGTAATAACAGATACATTTTTAATACAATGAAAGTGTTGAAGAACCAAGCATCATTCTTCCTATAAAAGAAAGTGACAATTGCTGAATTTTTACCATAGTGAAGTTCAACTTATCATATCTCTGAGGACCATGATTTGGAGCATAGGATGGTTTGAAATATGATATTTGAATGAGAAACCGTATATTTGAATGAATTTGATGCGATTTTCAGTGTGATATACGGCCAATTCATACATCTCTATTTTGGTCTTAGTCCTTATTTCATTTGAACACCAAGTTGACTCAATATGTCTATTTAGGAGCATTTTTTGCCTGATTCAGTTCACCATTCAATCCTGAAAATGTCAATCAAGAGGTATTTAATCAATAACAACCTCTTTAAAAACATTGTGAAATTTACTTTCACTAGAGGACTTCAGACTGAGGCAGAGATGTATAAATTGGCCATAGTCGTTGAAACATACATTCATAGGTTTCCATAGAGAAAATTCTCCACTTTGAAATATATATAGATATAGAGTCGAAGTTGAATGTCTCCACCTTTTTCAGCTCTTCGATCTACATCTTTCAATTTCAACCCACCGATCAAATGCCATTTAAAAAAAAATTTGTAGTCGACTTACTTCCAGGCAGAAATTATATGAACATTCAGTTTCTATAAAGCTACAGGAGTTGCAAACATATTAGGAATCTTCATTATGAAAAATATTTTGATATTCTTCGTCGAGGACTGTTTTCAGTGGAATGAATCATCATACATCAATGTACCAGAGTGCAAACGTTTTTTAAACTTACTGTAAGAGATATTGATCATCATTTGACCAACTCATTCACCTCTTATTAATAGTTCACAATGCCAACTGTTTATATATTTATTTATTATTCATTCCACTGGGAACACATTTGTGAGGGCATTAATTCAGGCATAGAAAATTGTCAAAATTGTTATATCAAAATACTTGATTCTAGTTATCATTGTTATCTTTCAATATTTCAATTTTTAAGCTCAAAATTTAATTCTAAAATGTTTCTTCTCGTATTCTATACATATTTCATTCAAATCTAATTTGCTTACATGTGCCTAATTGAATTACTTTGTTTTAGAAATTTCACAGTTTCTTATTGGCTCAGTAGCAAGCTGAAAGTATATATATATATATAATTCAGAAAAATCTATCAGTTTCGGGTTTGAGAAAACCTTTGGAATAGCATGTTTAAAGTTGTTTTATAATCGTTTTCAAGCACTGAGATGCTAGGAATTGGAATAATCTAACATTATTTTTGAATAGATCAACTTCCCAATATATCTGTAAGATACTCAATGAAATGTTCAATGGCTGCTATTTGATTATTTTTGTATACATTTCTAGTTCATATGCTCCAGTGAAAGGAATTGAATTCATTTTGTTTTGGAATTACCCGACTTTGGGCACCATTGATAATGATCTCAATAGTAATATGAATATGTTGACTTTTTTTATTTTTGTGATGTTTTTAATTGAATAAACGATTTTATTGCAAACTTGAGAGTACTGCCTGCCAAGAAAAGTGAATCTGATAAAATATAACTGTTTCTCCTTTTCCTTTATATACTCCCCTCCTTTATCCTCGCACATCATTTTTCATTTTGTTTAAAGGTATTATTTTCTATTTCAGAATTTTGCAACTGAAATAATAATGGCCGCGTCTAACAGAATACAGCGCTTAAAGCCGCTGCACAAAATATGACAGTTTTCCATGGTGAAATGTCAAATTCTGTGAAGCAGCTTTAACTGCTGTATTCTGTTAGACGCAGCCATTTTGTTATGCCTATCATTCATTATTGGCAATATTAGTCTTGATTTGAGGAATTGGTAGGTACCAAGCAAAAACAACTATTTTTTACCTCGTTGATGAATTTACAATCATGCGGAATGAATATTTCATCGGTTTATTTACTTGAATTATATTACAATTTAAACCAGAGCTCAAAAATGCTTACTTTTAAAAGAGAATACCTAACCTACAGAAATTTCATTCCTCAATATTCAAAGTAAGTCATTGTGAGTTGCCAATTCAAAATTAATATTTGACCATATATAAAGTTCACACTTGAATCAATGAAAATTTATTTGGCTATAGCAAATGTGCATTATGTAGTTGCAACTCCAAACTATTCAAGTCATGAAAATCACTTTGTTGAAGAAATGTACTGTGTTCAGGTTTGTATTAATTACTGTTTCGAACTGTTCAAATAAGATGGCTTGGTTTTTCTGCTACTAATATGCACATGTTTGGAGCAAGGGATACAATAAACACATTAAATATAAATTTATGTATAATAATAATCTGGTGAAAATAAGTCATTTGTATAGTTCATGTACTATGCATTCACTACTGAGGTAATCTACATATATAAGATTTAAAAATAAAATGTTCATATTTCACTGAAATATCTCGTCCTGCTGATGTTGAGATATACAGGGTGCCCCAGAATTTTCTGAACAAGCCATATCTCCGTTCCATTCCACTCGAATGATCTGTCGTACCCCTAAAGATGATGTTCTCGAAGATGTTAACCTTGTAGCGAAACGCGCGTCGAGTGCGTGTAATATCAGTTTGGTGTTAGGATAATTATTGATCTTTACAAAAAGTGAAAAATATGTTGAGTGAATCATGAGGGATATCAACAAGAACAATTTTCATAGGGCGTCTTCTGAAAACCATATTCTTTCTACAAACGAAAAGTGAAACTACCAACCAATACTGACTAGAAGAACAATAAATAAGCGTGTATTAAATGTTCAAAATGAGTTTGTCCACAGATAAACAATGATGTATTATATTCCTGCAAAAAAAATTGATAGTGCCATTTGAAATAATGGGCGGGGGTTAATTTTTTGATAACTCTTTTAACTCTTCCAGTAACGGAGATATCGCTTGTTCAGAAAATTCTGGGACTCCCTGTTTATCTTGAAACGTATATTCAGTTTGGGAGTAAACAAACAATTCCACTCTTCTGATGTATCACACACGTAACATGCTTTTTTTTTTAATTTCCCTGCCATGTGTCAGATATGACTTCTTACATTCAACATTAGTTCCTGGTGGATTGCTAATTTATTTCTGACCAATTGACTGTGCATCTATTTTTGGTTGCGCACTTATTTTGCATTTAATGGTTGGTGTCACTGAAATTTTGATCACATGACATGCAATTGATAAGTTTATGGAGAGATATCGCCACCTCTTTTTGTTTTGAGTTCAATAATCACTGAAATATTCGTTGATTCAGTATTAATTATGATCTTTAAATGAATGAATACATAAATAAACAAAAATTAAAATTTGTCAAATTATAGAAATTTCGGGTGGCGACATCTATCCTTCATCTCAGTTGTTACATGTCACATGATGAAAATTTCAGTGATGCCAATCATTAAATCCTAAAAAAGTGTGCAACCAAAAATAGATGCATATGGCCAATTGCGTCAGAGCTTGTTTCAACTAACTAATCAATGATTCCACCAGTAATGCATTGTTGAATATAAAAACCCAGATTATGTTTCATTGATCTCAGTTGTTTATCTTCTTTGAAAAGCAAATTCAAGTTGCATGTTCAAAAACATTTTCATACTTTTGATGCATCAGATATGACAACATATTTTTTGATTCATCTGCCAGGTATAGAATGTTTGATGAAAATTGTAATTGAATTGAATATATGATGAATACAATTATTCCATTTGAATATACATGAACTGAAAAAAATAAATATTACATAGTTGATGTCTGAAAGACATTTTTCTGTGGTGGATGAATCTTTTCTTGGTAGATTTTTTGGTTTTTAACCTACCAGAATCTGAAAAAATTGAGAATAAATATTGAAGAAGTCTAAACAAGTGTGTAGAAGGTAGACTTACCTAACCTGTAAAGTTATTTAAAAAAACACCTCCTACTGGATAAAACACGTCCAACAAGTCAGCAACTTCTCGTAATTTAAAATTGCCCATAATACAAGGACTAATAGATACAATAAAAATTCTCGCTCACTTCTTTTTAACATCGTAGAAGATTCGGAGACTTGTCTCTCTTCTATAGATGTTTGCACGGTCGTTGCTCTTCTGAATTATTGCCAGTCGTTCCACCTTTGGCAGTATCAAAACTGATGACCGGACGAGTGCAGAATTCCCACCCCATTGTTGTGAGCTTGGAGACCTCTCAAATATCTCTTGTTCGAGGATCTTTTCTCAATAGAACAGCTGAATTTTGGTTTGGAACTCTTTGCTGAGAGAGGTTTTTCCCGAGACTTACAAACATTGAAAAAGTTATTGTCAATTCAGGGTTTCCCTCTTCGTATGAATCTGTACATATATATGAAATATTTTGTTGACGTTTCGGAAACTAAATTCGTTTCCGTTTTCAAAACAAATTCGCAATTTTGATTTCCGAAACTTTAAGGATGATAATTATGTATTATAGTAGTTCTTGTATTTTTTTGATAGGCCAATTTGAGTTATACGAGAAGTAAAGTGTTTTTTAATCAACGCATCAACTTTTCGGGGTAGATCGTTCGTTCGTTCGTTTTCCGTTAACCAGCTGACGAACGTCAACCCTCAGAAGTCGAAACTTGTGCGAGCAATGGATCCACGAGGCCTTACCTTTTAACATGCGATTGCCCAGCATGGTGGCCCGGCTGGGATGCGAACCCCGGTCTTCCGCTTGATAGGCGGATATAAAAATAATAAAAAAAAATAATAATAATATGTTTATTAGCCCCTTCTCTGTTCACATCTCTAATTAAATATAACACATAAGTATATAAAACATCACAAATAAATAAATAGTATGTATATGTATAGATACAATACAACAAACACAACACTAAATAAATACATTGACATTTTACAGAAATTACAGGACAAACATGTTAAAATGGAGCCTGGAGCGGAAAGTTCATCCACGGGCCAGCCACCCCCCTTGCGGGTGACGACTGGTCCGCTTCAACCCTTATACAGAGGCACAGAGTTGGTTAAATTGTCAAATGAGAATGATATTGAGTTCACTGAATCATCTGTTCTCTTACTAGCTCCATTCCGGCTTGGCAAAACCATGCACTGGAAATATTTTCGATTTCTTTTTGGGATTGGGAAAAGTTTCACTGTAACTGAAATTATTGATTTGATATATTTGGTTATTTTGAAAGAGCGCGCGCGTACTCACTCAAAAATAGAATTTTCGAGCTACTACTCCAAAATTTCGAGATATTGAATCGAAAATTCCAAGTTTTTGCATCAGAATTCCGAGGTATCAAGTTGGAATCAAGAAAAAAAGTACGCGAAATGAAGAATAAACTTGACGTTCCCCACTTCAGAGATATTGCTCTAAAATTGTTCGTTTCCGTTAACCAGCTGACGAACGTCAACCCTCAAAAGTCGAGCAATGGATCAACGAGGCCCTACCTTTCAACGTGCGATTACCCAGCACGGTGGCCCGGCGGATATTGAAACCCCCCGGTCTTCCGCTTGATAGGCGAATATGCTAACCACTACACCACCAAGACCTTGGTTCTCAAACTAATTTTTGAGGGCGTTTCGAAGCTATTGACCTTTCAGGTCCAAACTGTTACATTCATGAAACATTACGTCCCCATAATAACGTTTTGGTAATACATAACTTCCTACATTTCTGAAGTGACGTTATAATTGTTGACAGAATTTGATGGAATTATATCATAATTTACATTTTACGTGTTTTTTTTTTGGATTATGAAGGATAAGATGAATTGGGTGCTTGTGCTTCTTTTAACTTACCCTATCGTTTCCTTATTCCTATTGTGAGAAATGTTGGGTAGACCGATCATAAGATACTGAGTCGGTCAACCTACCAAGCATTATTTACTTTAGTGTTGGCCGCCCTTTCCCCCCATGTCATCCAGAAAAGCATGTTGGGTAGACCGGTCTCCCGTCGTAAAATAACGAAGGTCTTCCTATCATGCATCCGGTCCACCTATCATGCACCAGGTGCAGGCAACCTGCCTTGCGGTATGTTTTTGGTCCGCTGATCCTGCCATAAGGGAATATATATATATATATATATATATATATATATATATATATATATGGTCTCGGTAGTGTAGTGGTTAGCATATCTGCCTATCAAGCGGAAGGCCGGGGTTCGAATCCTCGCCGGGCCACCGTGCTGGGTAATCGCACGTTAAAAGGTAAGGCCTCGTTGATCCATTGCTCGCACAAGTTTCGACTTCTGAGGGTTGACGTTCGTCAGCTGGTTAACGGAAACGAACAATTTAGAACAATATATATAATGCTCTGAGATTTCCCAAATTGTTTATAATCATGGATTATCTGCTCAACGCTGATGAGGCCCAAAGGCCGAAACAGCTGTCCGTTTTTGACTTATGTCACGTTATGTGTTGAAAGAGCGTCATGCATGGACCTACAGATAAATCCTTAACTTCAGAGCCATTGAAGATAACTCTTATCCTATCCAACTTTTATCCAGTCGTTTCCTTGAGCTACGACGCATCTTTTAAAATGCGAGCGAATTCGAAATCAATGTTCCACCGCCTACTACGATTTTTTTAAAATGACAAATTACAAATGGCAATAACTCGACTTATTCGAATGCAACACCCTGTATTTTATTGTACCAATGAATGGCATTTTTCAAGAGATTTTAAGAGCTTTTCGTCGATATACGGTTTGTGGGGTCTACTATTTGAAGTTTGTGAAGTATATTGCAAAGTGATAAATGTGGATGGTTCAGGTGGAATCTAGTAAATTCTAGAATGTCACCAATAATACTAATAAGTAGTTTGACTGAAAAGCCATAATGGTTCTCATCTAACGTGAATGCATGAAAAGGGCGATCTAGTCTAGTAGCCAGAAACCGAGTATCTCCGTAGTTTACGCCGGCCGATAAGGTTCTTAAATGAACAGTAACAAAGACACAATTAAACTGAAACGAGAATTTGAAAAAGGACATGGTGGCGCTTTCCTACGGAAAACCGCTGAACAGTTAGGTTGAGAGATCACAGAAGCCTGTATGCAGAAAAATGATATAACCAGCAAGCTTAGGCAGATGGAATATTAGTTAAGTTCAAATTAAAAACGTGAAAATGGAAGTTGAATTGAATGCAACTAGTACGCGAAGTTATGAATGTGCCAACACCTAGTACTCTCAACTAAGGCTGGATTCAGACAAATCCGAAATCCGATCGTACGAAGAAATTTGAATTTAGACCAATCAGAAAGCTATCGGATCGTCGTAACGATCGTATTTCGGATCGGTCTGTATTCAGCCTCATTTCAAATGACAGGAGTGGAGATACATGAAAAAAGTGAGCTCGAAAAATTTCAAGACTATTGTTCCGATTACACTATCACTGTATACGAATATGGGAACAAAGAGCTAGTTGTTATTCATGAGGGTGTGGTTAGTGTGAAGGAAATAAATCTTTCACATCACAATAACCATTACAACGTGATAGTCTCGTTGACAGCTGCATTCTAATGAAATTTTTTTTGTGCCGTCTGTCACATACCCTACGAACATAAGCAGAAACACCGCTGTAACAGAACTTGTCCAGCGTGCTGACACGCCAACACCACCCTGTCCGTTCAGGGTCAAAATGGTATGCAAAGTCTGTAACAAAGGTTTTGGAGGACAAGAATGTTTTGACAAACAAATGTCTGTCAAAATCTGTGGTAAAAAATGTGTTGTGATGAATGTCTCAAAACCATTCCTTAAAACATACAGCATGTCTGCGGGGCAGTATTCCGTGGAATATGTAAGGAATATAAAACTTCTCCATAAAATTGTTTCGTTCATGTGGATACTGGAAGACCATAGATGTCTGGGGTGCTTCTCATTTTTACGATCTGGAAAGTACTGAGGAAGAAGCCTCTGCTGATGGTTCTTTACTCCGCATAAACCAAACTTGTGTGTTCATCAACAACATTGTGAAAATTGTCTGGGGATAGACATAAAAATATGCTCTTATGGTGTTAGACAACAAGTTTTGAACATAAGACTGGTGGACAGGTTCATGGAATATGTAATGAACCAGTGCAGCCAATTCTAACATATCGTTGTTGTTGGTCATACTGGGGGTTTCTACGACAACCAATTCTTGCTGAATCACATACTGACATTATCAAATCTCAAACCGGATCTCATAACCAAGAGAACGTTATTGTTGCTGATGTCTGAAGGTTATGTAAAATTTATTGATTCTCCCTATTAGTTTTCGATGCCCTTAGATAAACTACCTTTATGCTGTTTTGTTAGATGGCGTGGAGAAAGGTTACTTCTCACAAGTCCGAAAACTGGCACCATGTAAGGCCGATACCCTCTAGATTATTTTGACCCAGAATCAATAAATATACAACCACTCTCGACGAAGACAAGGACCCCAGAAAGCAACTTATTGAATGACAATGGTTTTATCTGAACAAGGGTATGTCTTTCAGAAAGAGCTGGTGGAATACTGCATAAGTGATATAAATATATTGTCTAGGGCTTGTCTCAAATTCAGAGAATTAATGATACAGGAGAGAAGTGTAGATTAATTCACAGAGGCTATAACGTTGCCAGGGGCAATAAAATATTTAGGAGAAACTTTCTGAAACCTGAGACTATAGGACTCAAACCTAGAAATGGTTATAGGTGGAGTGCTAATCAAAAATAGCTGTTCAATGGTTATCGTGTGAGGAGCGAGAAAGAGGAATAAAAATACAACATGCTGGTCGCGGATCTGAAGTATCCATTTTCAATCTGAAATTGGGTGGTTTTTGTGCGCCAACAAACCAGATTTTTTTTAATTTCATGGGTGTTCTTTCCACGGATGTCCTGAAAGTATTGAATATAAACGAAATGACTGCAATTTTGAAGACCCTAGCGTCACCATAGAACTGCGTTACGAGACAGCTTTGGCGAAAACCGAACGTTTGCGAAATATAGGTTTGGGGTTATAGAGATGCGTATTTTCAGCGAAAAACACCTCTTAATCTCTCAAAAATCTTTGAACCCTCGCGACGCTTTCTATGGTGGACGAACTGACGCTACTAAAAGTGTAAAGAGGGTGAAGCAGTTCGGTACGTTGGCGTGTGCTCCCTCTACCTTCACGTCAATAACTACAAGAAAACGCCTATTGGTTATCCTGAAGTACTTGTAGGGGTAGAATGCAATAACTTGGATTTGAATAAAATTGGTGGAATTATGAATTCTGCCAAAACTTATATCGCCCCATTTACCGTTGAAAATGAAAAATGAATCGATGTTCTCTCTCTGTCGCTCTAGTTGTCAAAATATGGATTACGAATGTATCTTTATTTGAGGAACGAGCGCTCCCCAGTACTTGGGTAAGGGACGAAGTTTCAAAAGATTCAGAAAAAGAAAATACAATTTTGGAAATGTAAGAAATTTGGAAATAAGTTGTAAAGTACGACCCTGTCACCAAGTCGAGGGTCTATTTTCCGAATATATTTCTCAGTTTTTTAAAATTAAATAGCAAGCTTCGGTTTGGCTCACTGACTGAATATCAAAAGAAGAGAAAAATAATTATATGCGAAATATTTATGATAAAGAAAGTACTTTGTATGCCGACGAAATTGAGCATAATCCGGGGCGTCGTCAAATTGGTAAAACTGTCATAACTAGCTTCTGGGGATAATTGGATCAGAGAGAGAACCAACAAAAGACCTCCATCTTTTCAGAGATATCTGAATTTTGCGATATGCTATTGAGATCATTCAGTGAAGTGAAGAGAATTTTTTCAGTGAACGAAATCACTCGAAATCCCTAATTCCAGAGATTGAAAATGAAGACTTTCATGAATTCATGAAAAAATTGAGTAAATTAGATACATCTAATTATGAGGAAGGCAATTCTTTCGAGTTACCAATTACAAAATCGGTATTGGGTAATTTTCAAGATGGGTTCCCAAACAACCCAATAGTTAGTTTTCATGGAACAGAAGCAGATGCATATTACATTCAACCAACAACAAATAAATTGAAAAAAGCCAGAGTAATTAACATATCAGGGATTCAAAATATACTAGTACTCGACGACTACAAGAAAATTGAGAAAGGTGTCATACTCAGAAAAATGAACGTTCAGAAGTGTCTTGCATGCTATGTATAAAGAAATGAGAAATTGAGTCGCTTTATCAGATCACGATAATGCAAGTTTCATTATTCCAAATACATATAAAGATCATCAGGTCATTGTGATCTCCTCGAGAATGCTATAGCATTCTACCAGATGATTCGAATGATAGATCAGAGTTTTTGAGTTTACTAAATGAATCAATTGATGAATGATATTTTAACATTTAAGATTGAGTACACTTCAGCAGAGTACTGATCGTGAATATATCTACAGAAGTGAGACAAGCCTTCTACGATGCTCCAACTAGTGTGGGTGAAGAATAACCAACAGGGCGGATTGCCGTTCTCTGAATAGAATCAAGAAGCTTCAATGAATGTTTTGATGCCGAGGCATGAGAAGTGTATTTCCTGACAGGCCGTATCTGTGCCTTGTAGATCATTAGAAGCTGACGATGAGTGAGGCATTTCTTTCACATGGTTTTCCATGGGAGATCATTACTGATCGTAATTCCTAACATCGAAATATTTGACTTCGTAGGAATAGTTACTCCCAACATCTGAACACAAGGTGAAGATAGATCGGCTTTTTTTGAGAAGAGACATGTCTGGGTTTTCTCAGCATTAAATGCCACCAAGTTGAGGTTACCCCATTGTATTATTTTCTTCAAGCCATCGTTGATTCTATAGACGCTTATGTTTCTCTGAATTTTCGTTTCTCGTGTTGGTATGGGGACTCTGGAAGAGAAACTAGTATGAGGAGGACCGGCGTCCGCACTGAACAAATTTTTTTCTCTGGCAAATCATTGGTATAAAGCAGAAACAAAGTGAGTGCCAGAACTGAACCTTGAGAATACCTTCATTTATTAGAAGTATTTCCGACGATACTCATCAACATCAACATCCAGAGACCTATCAGACAAAAAACTCTTCAACAAAGCACACAACTTACGAGGCAAACCATGATGGCTCGCTTTTGAAATGTCGAGTGAAACAGCTAACGTTTCTCCGAATTTTTCCATGGAATGCTGCCAAATATGTGGAAGATATGCCAATGACTCACTTGTTGATCTTTGATGTCGAAATCCGTATTGTCGATCATTAATTATTTCTGATTTCTTCAGATATATGAGAGGTTGAATAATTCGCAAAGTACTGGTGTCAATTTGGGGGCACACACTTTGGGTTTAACTGCTCGGATTCCATTATATCCGCAAGCCTTGTTTGTATTCAGCTTTATTGAATTATTTCTTTATTTTGTGTCAAATCATTTCAGGTATATGACTGTCTACAGGCATGATATTCAGGAGATCTTTTCCCGATGAGTCCGAAGTAAAATTTCCAGCAAACATATTGGCAAATACATTCCCTTCTTGCTGGGTAGTGATGGCATGTGATTCTCAAACGAATTCTATGATTATGTGCTCATTCGGCAGCTTCAATTATTACACTACAACTATTCCTTGCGTTAACATACTCATTCCTAGGAAAATCAGAGTAGTAGTAATGCCAGACACGACGTGTGGGTAACTTTCCATTTATTGGAGCTGAATACGAACAAGTGGTCGAAATCAAAGTGTGATCAGAATTTTACAAGGATTTTGGTGTTGAAGTTTCAGTCACGTGGGTTGAGTGCGATCATTTGCTCAATTTTTTGGGGACAAACCTATACGGATTGATGAGGTATGAGAAAGACGGATCTTTAGTTTGAGCTCATGCTCACTTGTATTCACTTCACTCAGTAAAATCCCCCCTACCCCCTCTCTCTGATCCTATGATGGAAGAAGCAGATGTACCATGTTGATGTTATAGAATTTTTAGGATTGAAGTGTATTGATGAGCACTGTTTTCATAAATATGATGGTTCTCTACTCAGTAATTTATACACTGTATTTGGGTGAATGTGTATGGGGAATGAATACATCCATACGTCTCAGTCAAAAGTCAAAAATCATTATTGATAGGAACTATAGATAAATAGAAAAAAAAACGCTTATCTATTGAATCTGAGCCTTTTTGGTACGGACTCTAAATATATTCTTCGAAGATTCCAAAACGAGTCAAATAACGGCGTTCGAGTAGGGTCGCCAGATAGCACATGTATATCTTAAGGATATATATTATGGATATCCATTATGGATATTGCGGATGTCCATCGTGGAAATTGAATGTTGATGCATTGAAAACATATATAATGGAATATTTCAAAAACAACAAAACTGACAAACAATTCACAAAAATGCAATTCTGTTGAATGAAATATATAAGAATCTATAAATTATGATTCAGTCTGTGTTTCGCATAGTTTTTCCAAACCATTTTTTTGCACGTCTCAACCAGTTTTTATAACCTGACAAACCGCTCCCGTCTGCAACAACTGAAATTTTAAAGAATCATTCTCATAACAATCGTAGGAAAATATGTTCCTAATGATCATTTTAACACATTTCGAGATTTTATTTGGCAATAAATTTGTAAATTCATATAACCATTTTCTATTTTATTCTCTCGTAAGTGTTCCATATTACTATCTTCACTAAATAACATCTAATGTAATATTTCAGTTGAATATATTGTATATTCTTAATATATATAAATCTCGTGTCACAATGTTTGGCCTCAATGGACTCCTAAACCACTTAACCGATTATAATAAAATTCGCACACCATGTGCAGTTCGATCCAACTTGAGAGATAGGATAGTTTAAATCTCAAATTATAGTCGCAATTTTAATTTATTGCTAATTATTTGTCTGATATTATTTGACAGTCACAATTATCTGTTAACTCCAAATGATTCTAACAGATGTCGATACCTTTCGACTGGGTTGAGTAAGTAATCAATAGATGGCGCTGCTGAGCCCATCAGTAGGCAGAACAAATTGAATCAAGAAATCCAGCTCAAAGAATCAGGACAGCAGAAGGTCATGCACAACCACAAATGGTTTAGATTTGGAAAATCCATGTTTTTCTCATGGGCAACTATATGTTGCGTGTTCACGTGTTGGGAAACCGTCGAATCTATTTGTGTTAGCTAAAGACAGGTTAACCAAAAACATTGTGCACCGATTGGTGTTAAATTAAATTGAAATTGATAGTATTTATAATTCAAAAAAATAGATATTAATGTTTAAAAGTTTAAGACTGTCTGCCTTGCCTACATCATTCATGAGTTTAAGCGTCACATGTTATTTACTGTAATATACTTATATTTGTTATAAAATTTAATGGAAATAATAAATCTGATAAATTTTTATTTTGTACCTATTGATTTCTGCTTAATATCAAGTGTAAGAACATTTTAATTAATTGTGTTCAACGTACTTCCCCTTCAAATCTCAATCCAGTGAATTTGTATACCAACATCAACATTTTCGTCTTTGTTCGTAAATAATTTCATTGTACTATAAAGGGTTATAGTAGTAGAAAGTCAAATAAGGAGATCACCATATTTTTTTACAAATACCATCTGTGTGAAAAAGCATAGTGGACTCCGTGACTGATGTTCTCTTATTGTTCCTCTTAGATTGTTTACTATAATGTAATATAACAAAAACTTTAGCCACAGCAACGCGTGGCCGGGTCAGCTAGTATATATATATATATATATATATATATATATATATATATATATATATATATATATATATATATATATATATATACGACGTTTCGGCTCCCACTTTGGAGCCATTCTCAAGACTGCTTGGCTTGGTGGCGAGGCCTGTCTCCTTAACCCCCAGCACTCATCTTGGCAGAGTGAAGATTGTGGTTTGGTAGATGGATATATAATTGATCTCTGATCTCTCATGGATATCTGAAGGATGAGTGGATAATACATGATATAGAATAAACTTCATTTGGATATGCTATGGATGTATCCTGTATGTTCGTTTCGGATATCCTAGGTACATCTACTATGGGATATATTATGGATATACATTTTATATCACGGATATCCCGCCTTGAACAGGACTCGAAATGGACATCTATAAGATATTTTGTGTTGACTGGGCAAGAGAAATAACATTGAAAGTTATTCTTGCCTCTCCACAAAACATTCATCCTATTAAAATATCATTATTATACGTTGTTTTGATAATGGAAACTACCTTGAACTGACGAGAGGCCAAATAGCTTGAAACTGATATGCGAGTGTACCTATTCCAATAATCGAAAATCAATTCATTCATTTGTATCGCCAAAAGCATATGCATGATTTTATTCTGCGAAGAACCCTGCACTGGCACCGCTTGGATAGAATCGAATTCCTTTCGTGGTATTAGGCACGAGAGAAGTTGTTTTCTGGCAGGTGTCAGCTAGAAACCTACTGTGTCGGTAGTTGAGACTGGCCTGGATATATATTATGGATATCCATTGTGGATATTGTGGATGTCCATAGTGGACATCCATAGAATGTACAACCCAGTATATGATGTATAGGTGGAAATTGAATGTTGATGATGATATCATTGCCGAGTGCCAGTCAGAAAAATTCTTCCCCGACCACGGATTGAACCAGCCAGCAGTGCTCTCGACAACACCGACCGACAAATGGCTCCACAGCTCTATTCGTTTGAAATGTCAAAATGATAAAATTCATAGTTTGAATGCCAAATAATGGGCATGATTTTAATTATGACATTTGTGCGAAATGCGCTGGTGCTAATAAATAATTACCTTGTACATAAACTATTGGATCCATTTCAACTAAGTGTTAGCAGACTGTTGCATTATACTTTGTTCAACCATCCTTTGCCGTTACGTCATAATCGGTGACGTATTCTGCTGTTTTACGTTTGTCTTATATTAGTTGAATGTTATTTTACACTCAACCTCAAAATTATTATTAGTATGTAGACCTACCTGCAGAATACATCGCAGGCACTCGTGTTCTTATTGCATGTTGATCTATGATATCAATCAATGATCCTCGAGCAGAAACATGTCCGGCATGAACTTTGATTTTGATTTCGTAGTCTTTATCTGTTTTCATTCCAATTGTGGCTAGTTTTTGAACAGTTCTAATAGATATTTCTGGAGCATCAGCAACACGCTCTAGAATTTAATAACATCAAAACAATGAAAACTTACATTTTGCATAAAATAGGTAGATACATAACACTGTAGGTACACTGCATTTAACGGTAAAAGCGGCACTCCAGCATCTCTTTCTCTTGAAAAGTAGTCAATCAACTTTAAAATTTAGCCTTGCTCTTTCTCATTATACCGGAATGGCATTTTGACAATGAAAAATACACTGAAAAGGGCGAAAATGACCAAAAATACTGAACGAATCAAACTATGACAACTGAACTGTCAAAAATAACGAATAAAATTCACATCGACATTAGACATACGTTAATGACGTCATAATTCCGTCTCATCTATTTCATGAATGAGAGATAAAGTTGGACAACGTATGACGTAACGGCAAAGGATGGCTGAACAAAGTATACCATGGAGTTCTAAAATCTTACGCTGTATGACGCCGGACGATTTCTTACCTGGGTAAAAAAATAAAGAAAAACATGATTTGTTTTTCTCTCACTCTTGAACATTTTTCAAAAATGATAATGGACGTGCAGATTTCAGATCAATTCTGTTTGGTACGCAATTTTATGAGGAACAAACTCGTAAGTATATCTACCTTTCCCAAATTGCGTTTTTCCGTTTTTACCGAGGTGTGGTAAAAAATATACATATTATTTTTTCTTTCTTCAGTCTCGAACTCTTCCTGAGGATAGCACAGCTTTTATCGATTGCGGAGGTCGATATCTCTATTATATTCAGTCATTTTTGCCGAAAACCCATCCACGTCACGTTACAGCCTTATCAAGCAGATTACTCCATTGGTCGTTGAAACCCATTCGAGGACAAATGGTTATATACAAGGTAGCCGAATGTTGAGTGTGAAACGTAAAAGCTGGTGTTGTCTGACAAGGCAATAACACATTTCTGTTGTTTGAGCAATATTTAAGGGATTTAGCTCATACTGATCATCTATCTGAGTCTGGTCAAATGAAAATATTATAGTTATAGGCTTATGAGAGTTTGATTGGTGCTAACAAGAGTTATTCCTGACACAATGTTGTAGAGGGTGGACGGTAAGGAATTCCAAAGTTGAAAGGGTGAAAATTCATTGTAATCATTAAAAAAAGTTGATTCAGTAGGTACATGAAAACTTTGATTATAGAACCTTCACTATTTTACAGAATTAAATTTTCACTTTCCGATATCTAATGGAATTTTCCAACACATGAATTCATCGTTACGGAATTAAAAAAATACGTCATTGTATAATTTTACTAGACAGTTCACGAAACCGCTACACGTATTTCACTATTCAATAGCTTTTTAAGCGTCTTAATATACCTGTTTTTCAATCACGTTATGAGTTACTTGGTCAACTTCTTCTAAATACATGGTCCAGATCTCAACTCCAACTATCTTATTTTAAAGAAGAATACAGATATTTTTGCTTCTCCTTATATTTGCAGAGCTTTTGAGGATCATTCTTTCATTTTCAGGTGAGCCCAAATAAAAATAATTCCTGTGAAGGGTAAATTTCGATTAACTCACCTTTTTTAAATCACCACCAATTGGCATTCAGTTTTCACCATCAGCTTTCACAGGGAGAGAATAGTTTATATTATAGAAGTTCAAACCAATAAATAAAAGGGAACATCCTAGAGCGTTTTTATCCAACGACGATTATTCGAATAATCTGTTACTATCGCCCGATTCATCTTTTTGAACTACAACGAAGTGGAAAGTTGCTTATATTGCTTTCAATGATATAATTCGATTCCATCGAAACCAGTTACAACATTCAGCACAACCCCTGTTTATTCCATTTATTTTTGGCGAGAATCGAGGCGGATTCATGCAACGTTCATTATGATTACATTAACATAACATTATTATTACATTTTCACCAACAAAATGTTGCCGTTCATGCAACACTCAGTACATCATAAATTTGTTGTTGAAATCCTTGTATACATTATAAAGATGTTCATATTGTCGAACTTATTCCATTAAGCCACCTTGATCCATAATATCGCTGAATACTTATAATATAAACTCAAAAATAAATATCACATAACCTACAAACCATCAAATGACCTGTTACTGCACATGCGCATTTGCTGTTTTCAGTAAGAGTCGTAATGTAATGAAAATGAAGTTGAAAGTTGTCAACTTCTTACTTAGTGCGACTAATGTAATTGTAATGCACTGATATTTTGCATGAACCGGCCTTTAGGAAAAGCACTTTGATCAATCTTTCTGTTGTACTATTCAATATGTCTATGCCACTTTCCTTTTCAACCAATAGTTTTTCAAGAATTATTTCAATTTCCCAATGATTTAATAACTCTATACTCAGTGGAAAGAGAGAATGAAGTTTTGGGATCTATTTTTTGTCTTTGTCTTTTTCGAATCAAAGGATGTTGTGAATCTTTCTGATTTTACTACATTCATCAAAGTTTTCTTATTCCTTTTTTTCATTCGGAGAAGAAAGGCGAAAAAAAAGTTCGTCAATCATCATACTTTTTTTTGGATTCTGGAAACTATTTGGTTTATTCAATAGAGAACTCACCTTCGTTCGGTCCCCTTTCATTTGGTCCCCTGGGAAATCCCCAGATATAATGACTCAAACAAATAAAAACAATTGCAATCACTTTCACAGAATTCATTTCGCTTCGAATTATTGAGAACTACCGATAACTATGCCCGTCTCAAGTCGAATGAATCAAAATTGATTGTGGCTTCTTGGAGGTGAATGCAAAAAATTCCATCAAATGTGCCGGTGAACCTTGTAACGAATATGTAGTCTAGATAATTGGAGAATGCTGATACTACATCATTTGTTCGATTGATTTCGAAGAAAGCTGATTGTAACTAACAGAGGCGTACGATGTTTATTGCTTTGTTGACGCTCATCCGGATTCAAAAAATCAAACAGAAACGGAATCAATTTCTGTTCTACAGGAGTGCCCATTCGGAACAGTTTATATCAGTTTCGTCAAAAATCGTTGTCACATTCACAAAAACTCAACTTCAGGTACATTATCAACACTCTATACATACATACAATTTTTTACATTCTGAGATATTTTTAAACTTGAAAAAGACAAAAATACATTTCAAAGAAAGATTTCTTTCTTTAAAAAAGAGGCCAGGCTGAATAACCGCTAATTTTCCATCACATACTCACCATACAGTTGATATCTTTGTATTTGTATATATATATACGTTTTGGCTCCGATTTTGGAGCCATTTTCAGATTTTCAAGAGATAAATGTGACTTCACGCTGAGGTCAATCTGCCTACTCCCCAGGTCTCGTCACGAGTTCTTTCTAAGGTCTCAATCTGCCTACTCCTTAGATCGAATGGGAGTTTATGAATCGTTTATGAATTTGCTGAAAGAAAAAGAAACTGTGACATAATATGCATTGTCAGGATTATAGCAATTAGTCAAAATATTTGTCAGCCACTTTGCAAGTTTACTATTTGGAGAGTTAATTGAGGAAACTATGGGTTTCATAGAAAGAGACGGTTTATGAATTTTTGGCAGAAAGCAGGTGCAACTGCATTGGATATAATCAATGATTTGGCTGTAACCTCATCAATCATTTCCTTATTCTTAAGTAGTTGAAGTGATTAATGGCATTCTGGTTGCGAAGTGCAAACAGGATTATTTTTAATTTCTTTGTAGTATTTAGTGTCATTCAATAAGTCATAGCTTTTGTTTTTTTATATAAACATTACATTTGTTACCCTTGTCACTTCTGACTACGTAGAGATCAGGGTTTTGTTTGAGGAAAAGTTTACATTCGTCGAATATTTTGAATGAGTAATAGCGATTCCTTCAACAACTATGATGAACATATTCAATTTACATCTGAAACTGAAGTAAACAGGAGCATACTTCTCCTAGATATGAGACTATATCGCATCATTCAAACTAAATGGTACGAAAACCCTGTGCCCGTAACAGGTTTCTTAATTTCCACTCATAACACCCATCGAGAATGAAATGCATTAAGACTGTCAATGAAGTTGACTACACTAGGAGTAAATTTAAAATTAACAGGACAGGATTGCGATCTCACACATATTGGACAAACTTCTCGTAACTCCTCAAGCCGCATAATTTCTCATAAAAGAGACTGTAACTGCAAAAAAAATCACTTGGGCTCTAGCAGACAATGAAGTAGAAAATTAGCACACAATGAATTTCCAGCAAACTGAAGTATTGTGACAGAAAATAATTACTACAAAAAAATATTCAAAGAGATAATTTTCATCAATAATCATCGGAGCAGTATGAACGAAAGACCCGATTTGAATAACCCCAGTATCATTTATAACTGGAGTTCGAAATTAGAACAAGATGTGTAATATTGTAGTTCAGTCTTAGGTAAGTTGGTAACACTGAGTGTCTAGGATTGTCAATTGTCAAGCCTGGTTGTTGACGCCTAAAAAGTAGTAATCAGTAATGATCATGTAGTTATGGTAGTTGCTCGAAAACAATAAAACTCCATTGCTAGAAAGTGGATTTTATTCAAACCACAAGATAAAACACAAGATGATTTTTCTCAATTCATGATCGAAATTCCCTATAAACATTTTACATTTTCATATTTCCCACCTGTTGTTAAGTGGGTATCACAATTTTTGGATCTGTTACTTCCATAAAATCCACTAAATTTACCAGTGCACACATTCTCATTGGTCTTTCTCAACACTCACTTGATTCTCATTGGTCGATTAGACAGCTGACCAACACTGATTTGTTTAGAGAAAATTGCGTTCGTTTCACAATGTGTGTCATGTATATGTGCATTCTATAAGTTAATACTTCTGTATTATTCCTAAGATATTTGACCTGTCCCATCTACACAATGTAGCACAAAGGACTAATGAATCTATCTATCTATCTATCTATCTATCTATCTACCAACCAATAGCTTTCCAATATCTCTCTCCAATATTAACAACAGAATTATTTATTTTTGGTTATAACCACCATTGAACACGTTTCACATTTTGCTTCCACCACAAGTTTTTGATATTTTTCATTTTTATCATAATGTTCATGAACAGTTTCAAAGTGTTTTCAATTTATTATAATTGACGTTCAATGGAGAATTGCTCTTCATGTGTGATATATGGTTGCCGACTTTTTCCCAAAATCTCAAGTTGTAAGTACTCACGACTTCACGCTTTTTAAAGATTATTTCGTCTCGAAATTGTTTTTTCCACACCTCTCAAATTGTCTTGATAAAGAAAATGAACATTTCCGGAAGCTCGACCAAATGACAAGGAGTTTTCTTAAACCTTTGCCCATTTTTGCACAAAACCGTACCAAAAACGGTCCGTTGAGGGACGTATATAGAGAGAGTAGGTGAAAAATAGTTCCAATAAGATTTTCAAGCAAAACATGAGTTAGTCGCTATCGAAAATTCTTTAATATTTATTTGGTGAAACTTTTTGTGAAAAAAAGGATACTTCTCCATAACTTGTCAATAGGTAGTTTTCGAAAAAACTCGGAACAGAAACAATTAGGTCTATCAATATCCATATAAAATATGCAAAATGAAACAATGTCTGAGGTTTCATGAAAAATATTCACTTACAGAATATATTATGATTATGATAAACGGCGTGATTTTCAATATTCATTTGGCAATAGTTATCGTGAACACCTTGTAAAATAATAGTAATAAAGTTTCCACTGCCCGGTCCACCAAGATTCTCGAGCAGACTGGCATGCACGTGTTTTGCTTTAGAATCAAACTGAAATTATTTTTCGCACAAAAAAAAGTTTCACTAACAAAATCTCAAAGTGACCTCCCAGGCTACTCCCAGATCTCACGGAGCTTCGAGGAGAATCATTAATTCGATTAAGAAATCGCAAAGTGACCTCCCAGGCTACTGCCAGATCTCACGGAGCTTTGAGGAGAATCATTGATTCGATTAAGAAATTGAAGAGATCTATTTGCTCGAACTGTTGGCATATAATTCTAAAGTGAGTTTGAGTTCAGACTAGAGCTGCTTTTGATGCAGTCTTTCTTTGAAGTTGGTAACAGCGTTCAATGTTGGAAATAATGAAAATCTTTCAGCTCCACAATTAATGATCCCATTCATTTGGTGAATTGTCCTTCAATATATTTTTCTTCATATGATGTTGAATTTTTTTTTTCAGTTGCAATAAAATACGATGAAAATTTTCATAAATGTAATTTTAGTATGGTTTAATTATATTTTAATAAAACTGTAACTAAGTGAAAACAAGAAAAAATCCAATATTAATTTATTATTGTTGTAATGAAATGAGAAGGGAATAATTGAACGTTTGATCTAAATTAAATTTTAATGGAAAAATGAAAACTATATTTTTCGAGAATTCCTGTGGTGCTTTTCTACGTCTTCTCAAGCCAAAATCTCACAGCTAAATCTGTTTCCCTGAAGGACGTAGATGATTTACCTTCATCTCATTACATTTTGTGTTATGAAGAATGGCAAACATTCTGCCTGATTTTCATAATTGTGTGGTGGAAACCACAGAAATATATTTTTACATTTCGGTACCTAAGGTATCATCAACAGTAGATGAGTTCCTTTCTATCGTTTCAATAACTCAGCTATGGAATTGTGTTGAGTGATTTATATCACTGATAAGATCTAACATCAATAGGGTCAAAACTCCAATTTAGGGCTTCGCGAGACCAAGACTGATCAATCTTGTTCTTGGTCTTGGTAATTCAAGACCAAGACGAGACTGGCTCAGCCTTGGTCTTGTTTTTTGATAGTCTTGGTCATGGATCAAAATGTCTATAAATTTGAATTATTCACTTCAATTGTCCAACAGTTTATTCACATTCAATAGGTATTTCATATTTCTCAGTCATTAACAATTGTTAATTTGTACGGGTAGGCGAAATACATTTCCCATTTCACCAAAAAAAAATAATTTTTAAAAAATATTGAATGAAGATTTAAATAGACCCAAATAGCGCACAGGCAGACAGGGCAGCAAAAAGGTTCAAGAGGGTCGGAATGTTAATTAGGATTTTATTGACTATTACAATTGATTATTGTGTGATGAGCAGTAAGATACAGAGTCGGCAGATGGGTGGAATCGGAATCCCGAAGAAATTGCAATACTTTTTATATTATGTAGGAGTTGGAAAATATCCCACAGCTGAACAAATATATTGGTCATAATTTATTATTTTTATTTATATTAGTATCGAACGCTGGTGGGTGCAACGGTGCAACTACAACTATTCTCTATCTACCTTCCATGTAGAAATATAAATAACACCCTTATAAAGGGTGAGTTAATGAAGCTGGGGTAATAGGTTGTCGAAAATTGCGAAATCACGCTTTTCACCTGTCATTATTTCAAGAACAGTAGAAGATATGTATAGAATATTAATAAAATGTTTAACCTAAAATCCAAATAGGTATGCATCAGACAGAGTGATTTATTTGAAATAAAAAATCGTTCAGCTGGAAGTTACAACAACATCAAAAACATTTTCAAAACTTCCAAATCCAAACCAAATAACTTTTTATTTTCTTTTCTCTCTTCAATAGTTGGAGGTATGAACCACTACGACCTCACAACATACTAGGTGTATGTGTTTGTTGTAAACTGCATTACTGAATTTGAAATATATATTTCCTGTTTAGAGTGAACAAAAATCACAAAACCGACCATATGAAAAATGAGTAATTCAAATAAATTGCCATATCATTTTCCATCAGGTTTTTCTTGATATTGAGTAAAATAAAGTTCATTGCTTTCATCACAAGACCAAGACCAAGACTTTTGGGAGATACTCTTGGTCTGGGTCTCGAAAGTCAAGTCTTGGTCTTTGAAGATTTATTAAGTCTTGATCTTCGTCTTGTATCAAGACCAAGACTAGTATCTTGATCTCGCTAGAATGTTGGTTTTACAGGAACAAAAAACATTGTTTTTCAAGATAACTACTACAAAGAGAATATTAAACATATCTGGGACATACTGAAAGGTACAAGGGGAATATTACGAAATTGTTTGCAGTTTGAATTGAAATAAAATAAAAAGTTGAAGTAAAAGTGTTCTTCTCCAAATAAGTTATGAGAGATAAATACTAAGGAAATGAGGACAAATATCTCTTTTAGAGAAGCAAGTTCTTGGAAGCCTCAAAATTGATAAGTGAAATACAAAACAAATTTATTTAATTTTTTTTCAAAAATTTTTGGAGCAAGTATGTAACAGATTCACTTTTCAGGAACATTTTTAAAAAAAATCAGTTGACTCAAAAAAGCACTTATCCTTATAGAGGTTTTCTTTAAAACGGTAGCTTTTTCGAAAATTGCTTCTCAACAATCCGGATATTGTGTGACATGAAACGGCTTCTTTTCCCTCCTGCCCATCTAGCTGCGTTCTGTGGCCAATTCATTGGTCATCAATAAAGGTATAGCCCTCTCGTTGAATTCTGAAGTTCAGTTATTTCTTCGATCATTTTCATAATCAAATTCATTTTCCAATGAGTGTTGATGAATTTTGTAAATAGTTATGGATTGTAGCAACTTTTACATCATTTAACATTTTGATTTTACATTTGAGAGAGTCACGTGCCACCAAGGTTCTGGGAAATGTTGTTGGTTGGGGGATGTCTTTCGGATACTTACCTTAAAAAATTGTTCATCAGTTATGTTTCATAGTCTTACTACAATTAAAAGACACGGTGGATGGAAGTCCAGTACAGTAGGCGAGGGTTATATAGAAGACTCGCTACAAAGGAAACAGAACATTGCGGATCAAATTTTGTCCAAAGCTTCGGCGGATAACATTGTTCTCTGCCCTGGTACAAACTTCACCAAAATAAACTCTGTTACATCTACCAATGAGACTGGTCATGGAGTTCATTACCATAATTGTAGTTTCACTAATTGTACATTCAATTGAATAAAAACACTTCATTTTGAATTATATTTTTATATTTTCTCTACAAATAAATCACTTTTAGCACTAGTGCTAAAAATGATTTACTTTTAACACCAGTCTCATGAAATGGCATTTTAGACACTGACAGCATGCGTCAAAAATTATACATTTACTGACGTTTGTAAAAAAAACATATTAGACTACAGGCCAATGTCAGAAATTGATGGGTCATTTGAACCACCAGAAGTCCTACTTAGAATGATATAAGGGTAAAAAATGAAAAGATTCAGCACTATGCCGTCACTTTTAAGCTGTCCTACTGAGTGCAGGTGAGATTTCAAAAGCACAGGTAGAATGAGTATATTTTTGTCATGTATTTTTGTAAGGCATTCTTACCATCAATAGATCCATTAGATCCATGGAAAATATTGAGAAAACGCGCAGTGCTGTACAAAAGTAGTGAGCCACAGAGTTGGAATTTTTTTTGAATTTTCGGCGATTTTTAGGGTAAATTTGGTCGTTCGATTATGTACGGCATCAGTTCCATACAGTTTCATGTCCTATTCTAATTCATAATTCCACAACGCCGTACAAAAAATCATGCGACAAGGGGAAAAAAATCAAGGGTTGCAACTCCCTTTCTTTCCGTGGTCCAGGGGATGATTTGACCCAACATAAAATCAATTTATTTTGAAAGTATATCATGCAAAGATGATATTTTCTCAAATGCCGTATATTTTTGTTGGCCCAAAGGAGGAAAAAAAACTCCAGAAATATCCATGTAACAAAATGTACTTTACGGTGGTTGTTTGCACGATATTTTTTTATACGGCATTCAGATAGTTCATTTGAATTTAATGCAATTGTCTATGAAAAGTCAATGCGGTACAAATCTGAATGTTCATAAAAATAAGTCATAAAATAATATATACATAGGATTTGTAGGCATATATCTATATCTGTTAACACTGTATCTTATACCGTGAGTTACAGTTCTATAACCCCTTACATCAGCAAGATATTGTTCGATAACTCGAATACGACATCAATTATTTATGCTGATATCTGCAAAGTCGGCAATAATTAATATATAAATAGGATCAATTGAATTATATTCAACAGTACTTATATTTCATAGTGTTGAGTTGTTACTCTTCAAAGAAAAAGTTTTTAAAAACCCTTTTGTGTGAACGAGAAATATAATTGGCGCAGTCAGTAGGATTCGAACCTACGCTCCCTTCATTCCCTTCATCCCTTCTCCTTTCATTGCTCTTATGGTGGATCCCATGGGTTCTCGTAGTCCGGCTAGGAATGTTATTAGAGCTTGTTGTTGGAAAAAATTCTTCTTGCTGGTCTTTATCGTATTGTCGGCAGTGTGTAATTCGATATTATTCGATATTGTGTTCAATAGCCCCATAACTTTTTCGTGAAAACGTTGTGAAGTTTCATTCTGATCTTGTCGCAGGTTTACCAAATCTCTTGCCAAGGAATTTTCGTTCCGTTGGTCAGCGAAGTTTTGGATGCTGTTCCAGTCACTACATCTATAAACTGAGATGACATCTTTGGCTCTGCCTCGTAGTTTGTTGAGTAGTCCAATATATGGTTCCGGAAACAACCGGGATCTTCAGTATTCCAGTATTCATTCAGTAGCATTGTTGATACGTTGATGAACTGGTATAATTGGGATTCCATCGTATTCGGGTACAATCCAAAAATTCTTCAGGTCGGACTGGTTTGTCGTGTTTATGGGATTTGGGTTTGCCATGTTGATGGGATTTATAGATTGGTTAGTTATCTGAGTAATGATTGGTGGGATAGAATTGGTATTTGGAAGTAAATTTGATAGAACTAAGGTAGGAGGACGTAAAATATTATTTGCAATTGGTGATTAGGTTGGATTCATTTGTGCTTACAGGATGACGATGATGGCTCGTTGCATATTCGGTCACCAAAAATGTTCTGATAACTTATTCCTATGTCGATATTTCTTGATGGTCGATAGTGAAGAGGTATTCTTGTCTACGGCCGAAATTCTTCTTGGAGTACTTGCTTCTCTATGGAACTTGGTTCGGAGAATAGTGACTGCGCCAATTATATTTCTCGTTCACGCAAAAGGGTTTTTAAAAACTTTTTATTTGAACAGAGTAACAACTCAACACTATGAAATATAAATACTGTTGAATATAATTCAATTGATCCTATTTATATATAAATTATTGCCGACTTTGCAGATATCAGCATAAATAATTGATGTCGTCTTCGGGTCATCGAACAATATCTTGCTGATGTAAGGGGTTATCGAACTGTAACTTCTTCATCCCCTGGGGAAGTCTTGTAAGGGGCGAACAAGATTGAAGATGATACTTCGTGTTCGGGAACTGCGGTGGATCATCCTTGGATGGTTCTTTCTTCGTTTGCCTTTTCAATCTATAAAATACGAATAGAATGAAGATGGTGAGTGAAGTATAAATGGGAGTCACCCAGAAATGGCTAAAATCAGATTGCCTGGTTTCTTCTGGGATGAGTTGTAATCTTTCTTCTTCCAGGATCGAATGTTGTAGTTTCTCCAGTTTCAGCGGTTTGAATTTCAACGAAGAGTTGATGTGGGTTTTTGGTTTTTGAAAAATCTTCACCCCTTCTATTTGGGTTATTCTTCGGAACATGGGAATATTTCCTTTATGAGTTATTTTACTGGTAGAAGCCACCCCGTTGGCCCTGTCCGCCATTTTGTCAGCCAAGACTGAATGCAACTTTCATGATTATTGGTTAAGTTTTCCCGAGCTGTTCGAATGATGGATTATTTTCCTGCTAAAAATCGCCTTTCTGGATAGTAACTGGTTATGAGGATTCAGGATTTTTGTCTCTGCATTTCTTATTTGCCGAAGGCGAAAGGAAGATAGTTCAACTTTGCAACCGTTCCAACCACTCCAGATGAACAACTTTCCCCAGACTTTCGTCTATCCACTTTTTACCTGGTTATGGTGACTGAGAGGGTGATCCATCTGAGAAGCCTGTCAAAAACTGCTCAGCCCAAGGATGCTTCATCTACCCCCCTAGCTGTCTTTCCTTTTATTGCTTGGATACGACATACCTGATTGGAGTGGATGGTACAATTTTTGCCTTCAACCAACTTCGTGGGACATTAGACTACTGCATAGTCTACCCAGGATAGTATACATAAACCAACTTTGATATTTTTCATGTTTTACCTGCTACCTTTCTACTTACATAATATTTGTGTGTAACAGCCCTCGTACAGTACTGGACGATCGCTCTCAAATCTCATATTTTCATAACACTTGCACAAGGTCATCAAATGATAAATTTATATTGTATCTTGGTTTAACTGACTTGGAATCACTATTTAACAACGAAGTGTTATTCCCACGAAATTGATTGACTGTAAATTATTTTTTGTGTATGTCATAAGGGGTTTTCATTACATAATTGTTAAGGAAGGTATTCGTTTGAGTTCAGACCACTTCCACCTTTCAATAGTATTGAATATTGATGTGTAGTTCATAAATATTACACGAAGTGTACACCAACTTTTTTGGTATCTTGCTGTCCCTTTTCGAACAAAATCTGAGCAATATTTTATGAAAAGAAATGGGTGGCGTCCAAATTAAATTGTTCCACTTTGATTTTAAGTTGATATTATTATTTAACATTAGTTAACATTAGTGAACCCCGTATGTGGTTTAGTATTGATCGTCGTGAGTAAACTCAACTTGAAACTTGGTTTCAACAATTTTTTTTTTCAAAATATTCCATTCAATTTCTTATTAACATTTTTTCGACTAGTATTTCATATTCGATACCTCAATTTTCTTGTCACAATATTATTTCATTCATTTCGTTATTTAAATAATTTTTTGACTTATATTTCATATTCGAAATCTCGATTTTTGTAACAACAGTATTTTCTTTGATCAATCAATCCCTAATTTCATCATTGACCAAAAAATTTGATTTTGATTTCTTCTCACTTGATTTGTATTTGAATCTTTCCGTTCCTAGCAACAGGTTTCAATAGAGTTAAAAATATAGACAATGGAAGTCCGAACCATAACCATAAAAGCTGGTTATTTTGATTGTTCACATGTTGACAGTTACTCACTAAAGTTTCAGCCAATTTGTACTTCATTTTTTGTGAACAGTCCTTTGAGTGAGTTGATGTTAGTGTTTTTGTGAAAATGGACAAAATCGGGTATAGAGCTGTCATTAAATAATGATTTTTGAAAGGCTGATCACGAATTTTCTGGTTACCAGGCCTAAAACCTGTTAGTTAATCAATTAATTAGTTTGTTAGATATTTTTTTCTACCACTTATTATCAAGAAAAGCCGAATCTGGCAGCACCAATCGATTCTATGGGAAAAATTACATAAAGAACAGTATCTCTATTCTCAATTAGTTCCTAATGGAAATATAAAATGACCAAATTGTCCAAATGTATATATTCGCGCTGTATAGTCCTACTGAAAGCGCCTACTCAGCACATTGTTAATTTTTTCATTGTTATTTTTATTTTGCTGAAAACAAATGCTACTGTTATAATGACGCATACTAAATGAATTCTGACAACTGCGAACGATACAAAAAGATATACAAGAGAACCTTCTCGATCTACAACTACACAATTTGGTAAAGCACGATTTACAATTGCAGTTTGGTACAAGTGCATCTATGGATGGGTACAATGTTACTATTTTCTTTGGAAGCAAATAATCATCTTCTGAAACATAACCAAATTGCAAAGGATCCAATTTTATGTATTCAAAATATGCAGTTGAATCGATTTACATGAAGCAGGAAGATCTTGCACTGAAACTGTATTTCCATAGTAATACGTGTGATAGCGTGGTTTCGAAACTTATGTAAATTATTTTCTCAAAACCTGAACCAGATATCTGTCTGCATGCTCAATGGAATTTTAAATGTCAAGCTCTTCAGCACCTAAAATATGCACAACTAATCGAGTAATTCATAGACAACAATTGGTTTTTTTTGACTTATTTATTCAAATGATACCTCTTCCTTGTCTTCACTAATATTCGCAGCCCAAAGTATTTCATCACAGCCAGAAGATGTACTACTCAACGTACCTACTTTCAAACAAAAAATGTATTCGCACCCTGTATATGAAAGCTTCATAATATAATGTATAAAAATTCATTTGAGAATTCCTCTCATGAAACACCCAATGAAAGAAGTCTTTGTTTCAGTCTAGACGAGATATGAGATTTCAATGTGTAAACTTTTGATAGACAAAACATCGCCTTCGCGTGTGGTCAGCTGACGGACAGCGCTGTGTGGGCGGCAGGCTCACCAAAATGGATTTTTTCAAAATATGCAAAAAATGACGGGCATTGGCTCGAATTGAGAGTGGACGAGGAAAAAGTAGCTCTTGGTAGTTGAACGGAAGTCGCGCTAGAAAGGAGATCAAGAGATCTGAGCGAGCGGGAATCGTGCGTCGAGCGCGGGGGGGATTCGTAGTCCCTCCCTAAATTATGGGATCGCGTCTCAAGTCACGAGGGTAGAATCGGGAAAGAATGAGAATGTTAGAAATTCGTGTTAATAAGTGTCGTCTGGCTTTGAATATATTCGTATTTGGAAACCAAGAAAAATTATGGAATGGGAGTCACCCAAGAAACCGCCACACAAGGTAGACAGAGGACCAACTGGTATGTCAATTTTGCTGTGTGTTAACGTAAATAACCATTTTATTCACTTTTGGGAAGAGACACCATCATTAATATTATATCTGTTGTTTGAATCACAAGTTGAGAAAGCTTTCTGACTCTCTCTGACATCGAGTAGTTATTGAGATGGGTCGTAGGGCGGCCTATAATATACATTTAGCCAGTAGGGTAAATTTAGAGGCATTTATAGATATAAGTACATCAGATTTTTGTGTCCTGTGTACACATTTTTCTGTTTGTGGAATTTTCATTATTCTTATGCATTGCTGGTCTCAGTAAATTTTTTTCAATATTTTGATTAAACTAAATCTTTTTTTTTGTTATAAATTGTTTTCACTGCATATTTCTTTTGTTATATATTTTTTTTCTAATCTGTTTTGTAAGTTCCTATTTTCATTTTGTTGCTAATATATTGCTTGAAGTTATTAGAGGATTTCATTTCCTACAAGCCGCCCTATTTTCAGATTTCAAACCCTAGGTTTCTTACTAAAGACCCTTTCTTCTTGCAAAGGGCCGAATTCATGTCTTTTTCGACAATAGCCTTAAAATCCAAAATTTGACGTGGAATTACCCTCCTCGTCTGATGACAGCAACTGCCCTTAATGAATTCAAAAGCCTTTAGCCAATTATTCTATCTAGTGACGTGCAGAGGGATTGTAATCTGATATATGATTTTTTTGAAGAAAGCATAAAGTAATTGTTGATAAATGATTTACATAAAGAGAAATAAGCGTTCATGCAGAAGTACAATAACTCTCGCAGCCGTTACATCTGGTGATTTAGCGTTGGGATTATTTTTGCTAAAGTGTGAACTAGTTGAGAAGTGTCGATAAGCAAGTGATATTGTTAAAATAATACAAAAATAATACCCTTTCAGCAATTACCACACTAGTAACAGAGCGGTGGGATTGTAAATTGTAAAGTTGTCTATTCTGTAAACATAAACTGATACAGATAGGTTGAAATAGAGGTACAATGTTAGAAAGAAAATATTGAGGGATTATTGTGGGTACCTAAAAGAGCAATGAAAATAAAACAACAATTACAAACCCTACCGTTCGTTACAGTACATTGTACCACTAATTACGGGTCTTCTTCACTCTGCTGGAACTGCGAATCAACAATGAAGTGAATGAGCCTGCATGTCAAAAGAGACGAAAGGTTTAACAAGTTGAGCCGTGAGATCGCGAGTTCTGACCGGCTTAAGTTAATTTTTTTCATTCCAATGGCAGACGTTATCATACGAAAAACTTCGGTTGGTAACTGAATCTCGCCAGTTGAGCAAATTAAAAATAAATGATATTTAATTTGAGACAAACTAACAAAGTTGACATCAGTGGAAAAAGGTCAGGTTTTATTTCATATAATTGCACCTTTTTTCATAGTTATTGTATGACAATCACTTCAAATGCTTCTGTCATCGATTCATGTTAATACATTAATAATAATAGTTACTGTTTGAACGTCATTATTTTGTGGTGGATCGATATTTGTTCCTTAGTTTTCTGGGTATTGTTACCTACCACAATCTGAAAAAAATAAGAATTAATATTTGAATCTATACAAGTGTAGAAGGGCAGATTTTCAATCTACCCTGAAAAGTTGCTGCGTCTATTGAAAAACAGTTCTTTCTGGATAGTACAAGTCCAATTATATGAAAAGTTGCTGACTAATTGGACTTGTTCTACGGAACTAATAATAGTTATAATATCAAAAATAATCATGGTTTCGATGGACTGGGTATGCGTGAAATTCAAGCACTCGCGGAAGGAATATATAATGCTCATACGCCTAATCGGACGAATTGTTCATTAGATATCTTAATAATCCTGAATATTTTATTGTGAATAGAGATACTGTTTCTTATGTTATTTCTCCAAAATTCATGATCAGCGACTCAAAAACCATAAAATAACATCAAGTTGACGAGGCGACCTCGAAAAGTATACGAAACGGCCCCTGACGGTCGGACTATATGCAAATCAAAGATGGGTTGAATTCCGTATATGGGGACCCTGCATCATCATTTACCACAGTGAAATTTTGGGCAACTGAATTTAAATGTGGCCGTAAGAGCTTGGGAGACGATGAACGTTCGGGACGTCCAAAAAGTGCAACCACCGACGAGAACATCGCCAAAGTTCACCGAATGGTGCTAGACGATCGCCGAATTAAGGTGACAGAGATAGCAGAGGTTATGAATATGTCAAAGGAATGGGTTTGTCACATATTGAATCAGCATTTAGATATGAGGAAGCTGTCCGCGCGCTGGGTGCCACGTTTGCTCACGTTAGACCAGAAACATGTTCGAATGAACATTCACACATCACTGCAGATGAATCTCGATCTCGGATACACCATCATACGGAAATACAGTCCGAACAGTGGACTGTAAAGGATAAACCGGCTCAAAAAAAGCAAAAACTGTTTTTTCGGCTGGAAAAGTGATGGCGACTGTTTTTTGGGATAGTCATGGTGTTATTTTAATTGATTATCTTCAAAAAAGAAAAACCATCACAGAAGCATACTACGCATCATTACTTGACAAGCTGAAGGCAGAAATTGCGGAGAAACGGCAAAATTTGTAGAAGAAGAAAATCTTATTTCACCAATACAACGCATCGTCTGACACCTCAGCGGTTTCCAAGGCGAAAACTCACGAACTACGATTTCAACTGATTGACAATGTGCCTTACTCACCAGACCTAGCCCAGAGCGACTTTTTTTTTTACCTCTGCTGAAGATTGCGCAAAAATTTTCGTCAAATCGAATCACCTTCGTGAACAATTATTTTGCGTCTCTTATAGTGACTGTTATACCACAGAAGAGTATTACTTTTTCTCTTCTCTACTACCTTTTATTACATGATTCATGGTGTGGTGTGTGTAATCATTAATCACGCCAGTCTCAATTTCCAACATTTTGTGATTGTTATATATCGCCAATCAAGGACAGTGAACTGTAACAGGGGATGGCCAGTTCCCTATACTGCAATTTTATCCTGTCAACTGACGTCACCACAATACCTTCCGTTGTTTATATGTACATTTCGTGATGCAGTTGAACCAATGTGATGAAGTTTGAACTACTCTAACGAAGCAACTGTTGCAGTGTTGCCGATTGGTGGGTAATCACCCGAATTGCGGGTTGTGCCTATTTTACTGACTGAGGGAATTCTTCCGGAATGGATAGTAAATGACTGAATAATTTCCTCAAATTGCATAATGACTCTGAAATTGTGTATCATTTAGCCGAGGTATTACTGACTCATAATACAATTTAATTCTTACTGGTTTTTCTCCTCTGTGATATTGAAGTTGAGCATCTTCTAGGATCTCTTCATCTTCGCCTTCAGATTCGCTCTCGAATAAGACTGAGTCTAGTAAAACGCGAGCTGCTGCTGATATTATCATTAGAGCTGAAATATTATTATTGTCTTCCATTATGATTTATATAAAAATTGTGAAAATTTTAGAACGAGGGGCGATTTGACAACTTTCTTCACTTTTCGTGTATAATAATAATAGTGGGGTTATGTCAACAAGTCAACATCAACAAGCGTTCAGTTTAACGACCGCCCGACGACTTGTTCATGACGTCATTCATCCGGTAAGTTACCTTGTCGGACGTCACGGATAATAGAGTATACGGTCGTTCATTGCCACGTCATTGACTTGTACATGTCACTGGGTAACCAATCAGAAAACATGATTTGAGCAGGGCTGAAGTTTAAAAATGACACCGGCTGACAATCATGTTTTCTGATTGGTTACCCAGTGACATGTACAAGTCAATGACGTGGCATTGAACGACCGTATACTCTATTATCCGTGGTCGGACGTTTCAATGTGAACGCAGCCCTGCGAAACGAAGCCGCTGAGTAACAGCGGCCACAACATGCTGAGTGGCTGAACTCAGCCGCTGGGACCTCCTGAATGTACCCTTTGTTGTCTATAGACTGACAAGAAGTTGCAGATGAATGACTGATTTCAAGTAACTTGTTTTACATCGTTTCACAGGCACCTATATTTTTTGATAGAATCCCAACCAACAAGATCCAAAACTTGCTTTATATTTTTGTTAATACGACTTTCAGTCGTTGTATTTCTGCGGTCCTCAATTTTTTTATTTGAAGAGATAGACCCATGGTTGCTTTGGACGAAATGGTCCCCATCGAAAAAAACTGTATTTCGTAAAATTCTGTTGTCTGGAGGATGTGTGTGTGTGTGGATGTATGTGCCCCATGATTTTATGTGCTTCGATAGCGCTCAAACGAAGAGAGATATCGATTTAAAATTTGGGCCTTTTTCAACCCCCATAGAGTTACATAAGTGTGTGGATTTTAAAGAAAATCGGAAAAGTGTTTTTCCGGAGTCTTTCCGAGAATTTTTCAACTTTTTTTAAAAAACTTGATATTACAATTTTGATGTCGAAGGTTTTTCTCTATTACTTTGTGATTACGTTTTGACTCACTAACAACTCTTTTTTGAAGAAAAAAATTGGTTTCGATTTTGTGACCTTTTTTTGAAAAAACTCGCCTTCGTTCGGATCGAAAAATTAACCTGAGCAATATTCAGAATGAAAAACCGAAAAATAATTCATGTAGGCCTTAAAGATTTATCGTTGGATCAAAAATATGGAAAAAAAAACGAAAAATCAAAATTTCTGGAATGATTAGAAGTATCGGAATTCGCCAAGCTCGATGGAGCTCAGCGATTTCTTTGGTAAGTGATTAGAACATTTCTTCGTATCGTTGATAGTTCAGATAGTGAATAATGTTTAGATAGTCGTATTAACATATTTGGTACCCAAATATACAGTGTCTGTCACATCAAGCTTCTATTAGAACTTAGAGATGGAGTGCTGTCATGAAAAAATGTCTCAACTAAAACTTTCAGATATCAATGAGGTGAGACTTTTTTAATAATATATCAACATACAGAGTGCTTAATAAAAGTGTACTGCATCAAAGTTTGTTTTTTCAAATGAAATGACATATTATGCTTTGCATATTCGGATTCTTCTTAACGAGGGCATTCAAAAAATATGAAGATATGTGGATATATACTGGGTGATTCTGAAGTTATGTTGTAAACAATACATACTATTCAACAGTTCCTATTTTCAAGGAACGAACAACTGAAGAGTTAATGTTATCATCATGGTATCTGAAAGAGGTTCTTATTTCATTGTCGTGCTATGATTTCATCATAAACCTCTCTTTGAATACAGGGTGAATCGATACATGGAATCTTTTATCATAATTTTTTTCAAGTGGAACACCCTATATATTATTTCATTATTGAATTACCCTTGAAGAGTATTTTCTAGAAATATAGGGTTTCATGGATATGTAATGGTTGGTTCGAAAGTTATAACAAAAAAAGTGTCAAGGAATATTTTTTTCCACTTCAGACCTAAAATTGTTGTTGTTTGGGTAAGTAGGAGAGATGATTTCGTGGAGACAGGTGAGAAGGTGACTTTGGGACCAAATGAATCAACTATGTCATTTCGGTGACATGGGTTTGAGAATAAGCTATTTTCATAAAACTTTTGGGCCCTTCAATTCAGATGTCTGATATTGAATGATTCGAAAAAAAAAACTTCCACCCTCGTATTGTTTATACTTCCTGTGAGTATATGATAATGCTAAAAATGTAATTGTTAAACACCAATAATTTTGTACGGTGCTTGGCATCTCCATTAACTTCTATTAGAACTTTGAAGTGGGGTAATATCAGCTAATAATGTTTTGTATGATAGTTTTTATGTAGATATCAATGAATTAACAGAGTTTCCCCAGATTATTTACCAATATACAGAATACTGATTGAAAACGTACTATATCAAAATTGTTTTTTCGAATAGAAACACCATATTGCTTCACATACTCGATTTGCTCTCAATAAGAACGTGGAAAAAATATAGGGGTTGAGTATATACCAAGCGATTCAGAAGTTACGCTCAAGAGAATGTAGAAACCCAATGCTATTCAACAATGCATATTTTCAACAAACTCCTCTGACAACTTCAGTTTGTTATGACCAAGTTTTTATTGTTGTTGAAATAATTCGGGCAAGGAACTTTTTATTAAAAGAAGGCAAATCAAATCAAATGAAACTCCTTTATATTATTTTAAATTATGTATGGATTACACTGTGATATTCTGATTATATGAAAAATAATCTTGTGAATTAAAAATCAAACCACTCAATAACACTTTCAACCGACATTCATGAGTGATATTGATGAAAGACATTCTTTTTTATATTTACAGGTTGCTAGTCCTCTATTTCGAATTAAAAATACTCGACCATTTTCGACGCATAAAATAGATCAAACGAACATAAGCTTTGAAAAAATTTCATCACTAATTTTTATTCTGCGTAATGAAAATACCCATTTTTTGGGGAGTTCAGACACAATTTTTCGAATCCTTTTTTTCTCGAGAAATCCGGATCTTCTTGACTCCTCACTAACATGTTCCAATTAAGCCGGCATCCCTCGGCGCATGGATATTCGAGCCCGGCTCGTGGCTTGGGTTCGTCATGGCTCGTCCGAGCCGCTCCAGAATTGAGGAAGCCGCGCTAAAAATGGCGAGCGTGCCCATTCCCACGGCGCGGCGTTTGGAGCGGCAAGTCACGAGCCAAGTTCGCCGATCCATGCGCCGTGGGATGCCGGCTTCAGAAACTACACGAGTACCTCCACAAGTCTTTTTTTAGGATGTTTATGAAAATTCCGAAAACTGGTTTTTGATATATAGGTTGTATTCGGGTTCACAACAAAAACAGTTCAGGAACGGTTCGAAATAGTTGGACTGTTGAGGCGTGAAGGGTTTGTCGCGAATATATCTACATTAATTGGGTGGGTGACTATTTTTGACTGTCCTAGAACAGTATTTATTGCGAACCCGAATACGGCTATAATATGGATATGGAGTTTTTGTGCGTTTCTACACAGCAGGGTTCACATTATTAAGATAAAGGCTCCTCAAAAAATGACCAGAACAAATATTTTCACATTTAATGGAGGAATGTCATTTGTACACAATACCATTTACATAATTCGATAAAAAATGTTGTTGAAGTTTTTCAATTTATTTTGTGTTGGTTCTGGTACTATATATATATATATATATATATATATATATATATATATATATATATATATATATATATATACATAGAATATATATATATATATATATATATATATATATATATATATATATATATATATATATATATATATACAGGGTGTCCCAAACTCAATGGCCTATTAGACATTTCTGGAAAACGGGACATAGGATTATTTTGAAAATTTCAATTCTCGGGTAATTAGTTCTGTTCCATCGATCTAAAATATTTTCAGCGCTGCGACGTTGCCGCTTATATTGAAAAGTAGCAACACTTCAATTAAAAGATTCGAAAATAGAGATGGCAAAACTCGTGCGCTACATATTATGAAAAATTGTAATCCCATTGGAAAATTCAAACATAAGCTTGAGAAAGAAGGTCGACTAGCTTCTGAAACGTTGCCAAGAAGGGTTTCTCACAACGGTTGCAAGACTCACATAACATATAGGCAATACGACGTACGAAATTTATAAAATAGACACTGAAAAAATAATAAGTTTGGCGACAAGTTCTAAAAAAATTAACAGTATCGAAAATAGAGTTGGCAACACTACTACTTACTTGTCGAGTAATAAATTGAATCTACCTGTAGTACCAAAGCAGGCCTCAGATATCTTCTAATAATTCATGTCTGAATATTACCTACAAACTGGTTTTTCAGTAAGAACGAATACATTTTTTTTGTACCCGTCTCGAATGTGAGATCAGTCTAAAAAATAGTCACATTTTGACGCTACATATGAAAAATTGTTATCCCATTGAAAAATTCAAAAATTGAATATCTGAAACGTCGCCAAGGGGGGGTTCTCACAACGGTTGCAAGAGTCACATGACATGTAGGCAATACGACGTACGAAATTTATAAAATAAACACTGAAAAATAATAAGTTTGGCGACAAGTTCCAAAAATTACCAGAATCGAAAATAGAGTTGGCGACACTAGTACTTACTTGGATAATTAATTGAATCTACCTGAAGTACCATGTCTGAATATTACCTACGAACTCTTTTTTTTTCATCAAGAACGAATACATTTTTTTGTATCCGGTTCGAATGTGGGATAAGTCTAAAATTGAAACATCATTATATGTCACAAAATCATTTATTTGTTAATATACATGCGAATACATTTGACAATAAAATATATTTTCTCATACAATGTCTGTTTCAATGTAAAGTCATTGCACAGCTTATTTCATTTTGTTTTAGTTTATTTATTTTGTGTACTACAGATTTTCCAATTGTGATTCAGATAATATAAGATGTTACTTAGAAAATATCAATTGTAATTCAGATTAGTCGAATGTAATTCGGAAGATATCAATTGTTATTCAGAATAGTCAACTGTAATTCAGAAAATATCAATTGTAATTCAGAAAATGAACGATATGCAGACGTATACGTTTGATCAAGAACACAAAAGGCATTCAGTACTGGCACGACAATTCTGAGAACACTGCGAGAACACCAATAGGGAAGAAAATTGATATTTACTGATCTACGGAATATATAGGTACAGGATACAGGGCGTGTCTTATCGAACTGCCATTCTGACTTCGAAGTGAAGGAGTGAAATTATCCAAAATATATTTCATTTGAAAGTTTTATGTATGTACATAAATATATATTTATCAACGAATTTAGGCTTCTCAAATTGTTTTCCAATATACAGGGTACTGATTGAAAACGTAGCGTATAAAAATGTTTTTCGAATGAAATAACCTAATTATTGGGAAAAGGAACACGAAGTCTATGTACTACATATATACATACTTTCGTATGAAACAACATATACATAAAATATACGATTGTACAAGTATTTACGGAGCGATTCAGAAGTTATGCTCAACATAACGTGAAAAAGTAATACATAGAATCTTCCTCTATTTTAATTAAAACTCTATTGGCTCAATATGCGGATTAACATATATATACAGGGTGTCCCAAACTCAATGGCCTATTAGACATTTCTAGAAAACGGGACATAGGATTATTTTGAAAATTTGAATTCTTAGGTAATTAGTTCTGTTCTATCGATCTAAAATATTTTCAGCGTTGCGACGTTGCCGCTTATATTGAAAAGTAGCAACAACTTTGATATTTCAAATAGAACACCCTATATATTATTGTATTTCTCGCTTAGTTATTGCTTTCCGATTATTTTTGTATAATACTTTCCTATACCTATCTTCAGTGGTTTTCGAGAAATTCATTGATTTCCTTATTTTTTGTGCGAAACGTAGCTTTAATCAAATGCTTATTACTGTGGTATTTGGATTCGAAGACAGCTGAAATTTTGAATGTAGTTTGACAATGCCCTGTGTATTAGTTGTGTCTAAGGAAATTTTTTCTCCATTATACAGGGTCGTTCAAAATTTGTGATTTTACCGATACATACAAAAGTGGTGAAAAGTGCATTTTTTCAAATGGAACATCCTGTATATTATCGAAAATCCTGAAAGACAATTGAAGTTCCTTTCAAATGATGTGGCATGTTCCTATACCTAAATAGTCAGGTTTCCGAAATAAATACAAGTTTATATAAAAATTGTATTATTTCGACATAATTTGTATTAGGTGGCTATGAAATGTCATGGAACATGTCATTATGAAAATTCGACAATTAATGCATCAATAATAAAACGTTTGCGCTTTCAATAACGTAAATTTGATTAGGAAGGAATAAAAATGGAAATTGTTTTTTCTTCATGGTCAATGTGATCAAATTATAACAATAATATGCAAAATGTTTTATTTCATTTACTTCGTCTCCAGTTATCGGCATGATTTGATTTCTTAGTGCTTCAATATTCCCAAACACAGCATAATTCCGTTCAATTCTTCTGAATTTTCTTCTTTTCATATGCGGTAAATTTGGATAAAGTTCATTGAATTTTCTGATGCTTGTTCTCGAAACAATTCTCTCACCGTGAATATAAAACAAATTTGAAATATCTACAATCGAATATGCATTATAATCCATTTTCAATACTTTCTTCTGACAGAAACACTATGAAAATCACTGCTTGTCTAACTTAAAGTTTGTTTGGCCACGAAGAATAATCAATTTCATCAAAACTTCATTTGAATTGTTTTTGCCTTCCATTTTGATTCTTTTCTAATCAAATTTACGTTAATGACGTTTCATTATTGATGCATTAATTGTCGAATTTTCATAATGACATGTTCCATGACATTTCATAGCTACCTAATACAAAATATGACAAAATAATACAATTTTTATAGAAACTTGAATTTATTTCGGAAACCTGACTATTTAGGTATAGGAACATGACACATCATTTGAAAGGAACTTCAATTGTCTGTCAGGATTTTCGATAATATACAGGATGTTCCATTTGAAAAAATGCACTTTTCACCACTTTTGTATGTGTCGGTGAATTCACAAATTTTGAACGACCCTGTATAATGGAGAAAAAATGTTCTCAGACACAACTGATACACAGGGCATTGTCAAACTACATTCAAAATTTCAGCTGTCTTCGAATCCAAATACCGCAATAATAAGCATCTGATTAAAGCTACGTTTCGCACAAAAAATAAGGAAATCAATGAATTTCTCGAAAACCACTAAAGATAGGTATAGGGAAGTATTATACAAAAATAATCGGAAAGTAATAACAAAGCGAGAAAGGCAATAATATATAGGGTGTTCTATTTGAAATATCAAAGTTGTTGCTACTTTTCAATATAAGCGGCAACGTCGCAACGCTGAAAATATTTTAGATCGATAGAACAGAACTAATTACCTAAGAATTCAAATTTTCAAAATAATCCTATGTCCCGTTTTCTAGAAATGTCTAATAGGCCATTGAGTTTGGGACACCCTGTATATATATGTTAATCCGCATATTGAGCCAATAGAGTTTTAATTAAAATAGAGGAAGATTCTATGTATTACTTTTTCACGTTATGTTGAGCATAACTTCTGAATCGCTCCGTAAATACTTGTACAATCGTATATTTTATGTATATGTTGTTTCATACGAAAGTATGTATATATGTAGTACATAGACTTCGTGTTCCTTTTCCCAATAATTAGGTTATTTCATTCGAAAAACATTTTTATACGCTACGTTTTCAATCAGTACCCTGTATATTGGAAAACAATTTGAGAAGCCTAAATTCGTTGATAAATATATATTTATGTACATACATAAAACTTTCAAATGAAATATATTTTGGATAATTTCACTCCTTCACTTCGAAGTCAGAATGGCAGTTCGATAAGACACGCCCTGTATCCTGTACCTATATATTCCGTAGATCAGTAAATATCAATTTTCTTCCCTATTGGTGTTCTCGCAGTGTTCTCAGAATTGTCGTGCCAGTACTGAATGCCTTTTGTGTTCTTGATCAAACGTATACGTCTGCATATCGTTCATTTTCTGAATTACAATTGATATTTTCTGAATTACAGTTGACTATTCTGAATAACAATTGATATCTTCCGAATTACATTCGACTAATCTGAATTACAATTGATATTTTCTAAGTAACATCTTATATTATCTGAATCACAATTGGAAAATCTGTAGTACACAAAATAAATAAACTAAAACAAAATGAAATAAGCTGTGCAATGACTTTACATTGAAACAGACATTGTATGAGAAAATATATTTTATTGTCAAATGTATTCGCATGTATATTAACAAATAAATGATTTTGTGACATATAATGATGTTTCAATTTTAGACTTATCCCACATTCGAACCGGATACAAAAAAATGTATTCGTTCTTGATGAAAAAAAAAGAGTTCGTAGGTAATATTCAGACATGGTACTTCAGGTAGATTCAATTAATTATCCAAGTAAGTACTAGTGTCGCCAACTCTATTTTCGATTCTGGTAATTTTTGGAACTTGTCGCCAAACTTATTATTTTTCAGTGTTTATTTTATAAATTTCGTACGTCGTATTGCCTACATGTCATGTGACTCTTGCAACCGTTGTGAGAACCCCCCCTTGGCGACGTTTCAGATATTCAATTTTTGAATTTTTCAATGGGATAACAATTTTTCATATGTAGCGTCAAAATGTGACTATTTTTTAGACTGATCTCACATTCGAGACGGGTACAAAAAAAATGTATTCGTTCTTACTGAAGAACCAGTTTGTAGGTAATATTCAGACATGAATTATTAGAAGATATCTGAGGCCTGCTTTGGTACTACAGGTAGATTCAATTTATTACTCGACAAGTAAGTAGTAGTGTTGCCAACTCTATTTTCGATACTGTTAATTTTTTTAGAACTTGTCGCCAAACTTATTATTTTTTCAGTGTCTATTTTATAAATTTCGTACGTCGTATTGCCTATATGTTATGTGAGTCTTGCAACCGTTGTGAGAAACCCTTCTTGGCAACGTTTCAGAAGCTAGTCGACCTTCTTTCTCAAGCTTATGTTTGAATTTTCCAATGGGATTACAATTTTTCATAATATGTAGCGCACGAGTTTTGCCATCTCTATTTTCGAATCTTTTAATTGAAGTGTATAAATGGCGAAGGCGAAGGGACTAGAGTCAGTGTTCTTTGAGTCATCTTGTGATATTCTCAACTCAGCAAGAAATATGCCTTTTCCGAAACAGTGGGATGAAAAGGCAGAAGTATGTGTTTACCCGTTGCTGATTGCAGGGGATGTTGTGTGCTACTTTTGCCAAATAACTAGACCAACGGCAGGAATCATTCCATGCACTGGTATGTGTATCCAGTGATTCCAGTAACGACACAACCTGAGCGAAGAAATTCAACTCCAAAAGGAGGCCAGCGGCAGTGCATGAAATGTGCAGAAATCCTTGCATTGGGTAATATGGCTATTTGCCGAAATATTTGTTTAACCTGTGCGGTTGCTGAATATCGAGTTCCTAAACGTTGCTTGCATTGTGATACATACACGATGGATTAACGAATTCACTTCAATTGACGAACAATTGGAGACGGGAAAGGAGCAGAAGTTGTCACACAGATGCACATTGATTCTAAATGTATGTATAAATGTATTGAATATATAATCTTTGTACTATTTCATTAGGTTTAGAGCAGCAAGTTGTATCTACCCCTCTCAAGTAAAAAAATATGTCATGCGCGTGCATAGTTCAATGAAGTGCGCATGCACCAATTCATTTTCTTCTATAAAAGTAAAGTTTCTGTAACATCTCCTTTAGCTGTATTCTATTAACTGTACGCCCCAGAGTTAACTCGTTGTCATCATGAATTCCATTTACAATATTGAATTACCACAATTGCCTAGTGGAAGTGTAGAAGTCGATAATATTGATGGTGAGAACATTTCAGTGCCAGTGTTACATCTATCTTCTCAAGACTTCATCACTGATTTCGATATGAATGATTTTCTCAGGATTGAAGGTGTGAAAGATGTAATAGACACTTCTGAACAAATTGTTGTTGAAAATCCCAACTTGTTACAACTATCACATTCCAAGTGCTCTTCAATTGACACAATCACAACCATCTAAGAGAAAGGGTGCTGAAGCTCCATCATCCACTGTCACTAAGAAAAAAAGTAGAACTATTGTGCGCTGGGAAAAAACCTGAAGACTTGTGGTGAATTGAAAAGAAATGTAGATAGTGAACCAGCAGTAACGAAAAGTGACTCGAATATTGAATCTCTCAATAGTTTTTCTCCACTACAACGATTTGTGAAAATGAAAAAAGAAGCAAAATGTCGACTTATGAAGGCGAAGGCAACCATAGTGGAATATGATACCAATGAGCAAAATATCAATATGGACAAAGTTGCTCTTGAAGAACTCGAACAAAAAGTTGCATTAACAAAGGCTGAATTGGTTAGAATGTGTGAAGATGTGGAAGAACTTCGTTTACAAGTTGCAAAAGATGATCAATTCAACCAATATTTGAGATTGCAAGCGCAGGCATAGCTTGAAGGGTCAACCCTTCTTTAGGAGAGTGCATTATCAATGAGGGATATTTGGCGGAAAGAATTAGAGAGTGTATTCCAAAGCCATAGTGATTAGCTTTGAAGTCACTCATATGCTTTCAATTTTGTGAATTGAAAATAGCGGGTATGGAGTATACACTTGATTTGGTTTGGTATGCACAGAACGTTGCGATTGGTTGGGGCAACGTTCACCGCTACAAACTCTTTTCAATTCACACCCAAAAAAAAATGGATTGAAATAAAACAATTTGCAAATATGATGTGAACTTTTTCATTTATTACCATACAATACAGTGATATGTTCATTATTTAACACCCGGATTGACATCTATACCTGGAAACCACAATAATGGTCTATCCTTTGGCCACCGCTCAGCACGTTTCTTCTCCAACGTTGCAACTCTTTCTTCCAATTTATTATATTTTTGTGTACTTGCAACTGTCGCATCGGATACTTTTATATCAATATCACTTTTCAGATTATTGTAGTTGCGAGCCAATATTATTCTCGCCTCCGCTATTTTATCTTCGAATGCTTGTCGAGCGTCACGATAAACATTACCAATTGTAAACTTCATTGCAGCTTGTGGAGCTAGAAGAGTGACCCCCTTAGTTTCTCCAATTTTTTCCTCAAGGTATGATACAGTTACACAATCACCCTTTTCAATTGGTTCACCTATATTTTCAATCTCTTCCTTTGCATATCATATTGGTTATCTGTTGTCAATTTAAATCCAATGCCAGGAGGTCCTAGAACAACAGTACCACCCCATTTTCGTTTTCGACCAAATTTATCTATTGCTCTGGACATTTTTGCACCCTCAACGATATCTTTCATACTGATGATTTCTTCTAATCATCATATATTTATATCACAATGTATTCAAGGTGGTGAATTTTAGGAAAATAAAACAACTCACATTCCAATACTTTTTTATATTTGGTGAAGAATAATAGATGTTAAAATGTGTGTGTGTGTGTGTGTGTGTGTGATGAGTCATATAATAACCTGATGAATTTTCCGGTTTCAGATACATTGAATGATGTTTCAATTGTTCATCTCGGCACTCAATAAATAAATTAATTGGTTTAGACAACTCTCCTGAAAAAGAATATTATTGGACACCCGATGGATATTATCGTTTGGATCATTCTGAGAGAATTGTATATCAGTGTGACCCCGTGGCAGGATATGTTTAGTATTCGGAACGATAAATCGTTTGTCGTGATGTTATGATAATGCAACTTTTGACAGAAATGCATAACCTCCATCATTCCCAAAAATGATTGAAAAAATTCATTGCTGAACACCCAAAAATCAACTCATCAAAATGATAGATACGCAGTCATGGATATTAAAAAACAACTGCGTATATCCTACTGATATGTTACATTTTTAATCCTGTCATAAAAATATTATGTGTATATATTCCCATATTATATTTACATTCTAATTTATATTTATCCATAATTTTGATTATAATTTGAATGTAACTCGATATTCAGTATATAAATCTGTCTGAATTTTAAATTATCAAAACTATAATTGTATCAATACTTTCGATTTTGACACATTTCATTTAAAATTATATTTATACATTGATTCCAATATGTAATTTGAGAAAAAAATATGCTATACATTTGTAATTTGTATAACTCAATATTTACTGTAAAAATCAAATTTCACACATGATTTTATATGTATTTCACATGATATATATTAATTATTGATTTTTATTCAGATATCTACCATTTCATATTCAAAATTGACACATATATCTTGAAATTGCTTGTGAGTTACATCAGGTGATACATGGTCCATGTAAATGTGATTAGGATTGGTATCGTTCTGCTTGATTATCGCAATGAAGTTTTCATTATTATTAGTTGTATTGAAACAGGAGAGCATGTTTGGGGAAAGATAAAAGTAATCCATATTCTTATGACGACCCATACTGATATGAGATCTTATAACATCCTGCTTCTCACATATAACACCATCGAAAATAAATATTGAATCCGATTTGGCGTGTGGTGGTATCACTATTTCAGTAGGATTATCACCAAAAGTGTAAAACCTTAATTGATATATGTATTTTGAATAGAGATAGACATTTGCAAAGGATAACCCCAGTGGTTGAGTAAGCAGAGAAATTATAACATTTGTCTTGATAAATTCTATATTATGGAGTAGAATTGACAGATGGAAATTTCAAGATGGCAACTACGTATCTACTTGTCAAATCGAAAACTAAATGAGATTATTCGAAGTGAACAATGATATTCTTTGTCGAGCTCACTTTTTGTCTTTTTTATGAACCAAAAATAACCTTTCAAACCCTATAGAGTTGGTGGGATTGCGATATTGCAGAGAAAAACGAATATTTCTAGGAGTGTCGATATTAATGTGTTTGTATTCAGGGGATCAAATATTAGCAGATTTATAATAATTATTTTCCGCCCATCCCTCTTGTCAGCAAAACTAAGCAAAACTAAGCAAAGCTCTTAGTCCCTCTCCCCATGCTTACATAAACATTTTTCAATTACAATTTTCATTTTCCACATCGAATAGCGATGTATGTTGGTCCAGAATATCCAACGGCTTGTGGTTGTCCTAGCATACTAGAAGTGATTTTGATACCAGCATAAACAGATGGTATTAATTCATAACGCTCAGCTATTAGCCAATCGTGGTAAGGCAATTTGATTCTATATTCCATGTGCATTAGAAGAGGTGCTTACTTATTTGCCGCAGTTACGCCAAAAGGGGCTCGAGCTTGAGAAATGAAAAATGCATGAACTGGTCCAAGTATGGATGCTATGTTCAGGGGAATCAAACGAAGATATGTCCTACTGCGACCAATGTCGAATCCTATTTTACGTAATTCTTGTGTGAGGTTCATCAAGAGTTTTTAGGCTGCAAATAGTTCTTCTACTATCATCTGCTGCACTCTCTCTGGTTGATTGCTTTCAAGATTAGGACGTTCCACTGAATCCCTCAGAGAGAGTCTTTTTTTTGATTTCCCGATGTTCATGACATATATCTTCTAACTTTCTTTTCATACCATCTCTTTGTTCCTTCCAGGCAACTGCGTTTTGAATATTCCTGTTTGAAGACTGTTTTTATTTCCCCGAGCAACTTAATGATCTGTTTATCAACTTCAGCACGGCACACTTCGTTAACTAACTTTTGTAAATTCTGTTCTTTCGTACATGTATGAGATTTTTTTTCAAACTTTTTTTGGATTGAGGTGGCCTTTACTTGATGGAAATCCATAGTTATTACGCTATAAGGTAGACACGATTAAATTTCCACAAAATTTATTGTCTTCGCGACATGTTTCGATACACTGTATCTTTATCAAGCGAATGTTTTCAAACACTGTTTGAAAATTGTTTGAAAACATTCGCTTGATAAAGATACAGTGTATCGAAACATGTCGCGAAGACAATAAATTTTGTGGAAATTTAATCGTGTCTACCTTATAGCGTAATTTTTTTTAAACTTTCAAACAATTTTTGGTATACTTGGATATGTCTATTTGAAACGACATCTCATTTAAACGTTAAACTTTGGCTAATGGAATCAACGGTAACACAAATGTTAACTTGCTTTGCTAGCTCACAACATGTCTACTCGCTATAGTATCCAAACGAAACAATAAACTGACAGAGGAAATTCAGACAAGTGACCAGCGCGCGGTAATTCCCTTAATCGGTTTTAAAGCGAGTGCCTAAACGATGCGTTCATATTTGCGGGAATCCCCGAAAATGCGTTTCGTTTCCAAGCATAGACAATGTGAGGGTTGCCATTCGTGTAAAGAAGTAAATAACTACCGATGACGTAATTATTATCTAGACACCCTACCCACCATGTCATCCAAAATAAGCAAAGCAAAGACCCCCCATAGTGCTTACGTAATACTTGAATGGCCCCTCAGGTAATTATTAAATGTTCCGCCATTTTGTAGTAAGTGAAGATATTGACTTCATATTCTAGGGTTGTACAGTATTCGCCAGGAGCATCAAAATGATGTATCACAAGACCCCCCTGTTGAATTAATTTTTTTTTCAGATGACGCCCAGTCGCCATCTTGAATTTTCCATCTGTCATTTTCACTCAAAAATATAGTATTTATGCATCACGGAGAATTTGGAAGATAGACACCAGATGGCCACCAGCTCAGATAATTTATATCTCAAATCAGGAGTACCTCAAGGTTCCATACTCGGCCCTTTATTATTCTTTATGTATACTTTCTACTCACTACACGCTCTTCACACTTGTCAAGTTCATTTACACGCTGATGATACTCGAATATATATGAGAGCTCTCCGGCGAGAATGGTTGTGACATTATAAATGCAGATCTAAATAGATTTGTTGAACTGACAACCGATCATTGTTTATTTATAAACCTCAATGAATCGAATGGAATAATCTTTGGTGAGTGTGAATACTCTGCACATGCACACACATTGGAAACCGAAGTACAATATTAAAAATGCTCAAGGTTATATGTAGGTCTGAATGATTTAACATTGATGTTGTCTCGAAAAGCTACTCTGTTTTCAAATACAAATTTATTCAAGGGCGATGTTATTCATGCCAGATATCATTCGAACAATACACTGCTCAATATAAAATTGTGAAAATCCACTCGACAATGGATATACTCAAGGTTATTTGTAGGTCAACCTATGTATATTGTTATTCAACGTACATGTAGTATCAAAACTTCCCATTGTTTTCAAGTAGACAGTTATTCAGGGGCAATGATATTTAGTTCAAAGAGTATCCACACTATGTATTCCCCCTCAATATGGCATTGTACAAAGTCATTCGATGCTATATAGAAAAACATTTACTGTGATGTTGTTCAATCGCATCCAGCTTAGAGACGATTCACAAAATAATTCCAGTGTAAATCAAGAGCATTGCTGTTCAAGCTAGACCATGCTCACAGTCAAGGGTATTCAAGGTCAAACTTTGATGCGCTATAAACAATGCTTACACATCAAAGGTCATTCAAGGTGACCCGCCAACAAGGTTATTCAAGGTCAAGACTGGGCCTGATACTCGTGAGATGCTCCTTAGTTTTCTGCGCACTCTCTCTGATATTCATCCTTCGACAATAGCAGAAGTTTTTCATCTCTGTCATTAGAACATTTACTACCTACGATATTAGAAGTTTTCCAGGATAAATTACTATTACCATTCTGTTGATACGATTTTTCATTAGGACGATCAGGGGACTGATAGTTTTCATCAAAATAATTGTTATTGCTCATAAAATCTACTCGTTTCAATCTACTACGTTTCAATGTACTAACACTTTTTACCTGATCAGGTGTTACTATTCCTTTGTTAGGATGAGAAAATTCCTCCTGCAATAGTGTCTCACTCAAATGCTTTTCGTCTGCTTGAAATGATTCTGCTAACTGTCGTAAATGACTAACTTTTCTTTCTTCCTCCGGCATTTGTCTTCGTTACGGGATCGTACCTTTATCAACCCCATACCATCCACCAGAGATTGATATTGTCGCAACTTTCGTCTAAGGTTACATCCTTCAAACGGGTTCCATTATAATGATTTTCTCATAGTGACCACTGGTTAGGCGCCAAATTGTAACGATTCATATATTGAAAGAAAATAATTATGAAATGAAATCATACTCATAATCGGGCTCAAATGGACAGACAGCTGCATGAAAAATCGAGTATTAGGTGCATGGAAGATTCATACCTATAAATAATCCATTACCGTAGTAGAGCAATAACTATTCTGCTAGTTGACATTGAGGGATCGAAACCGTGCCAAATCGCCTCTTTCGACAGATGATGAAGATAAAATCAATATCTTCCAATATTTTCTAATTTTTCAGTGGCGTTTGTTTTGAATTAATATTGAAGTTGAGCTATTATGTTTATTTCTGCACCACTAGATAATTGAAAAACTATAATTAATGAAAATGAAATTGAGAATTTTCATACAAAAGAAACACGAAATATGCCTTTTTTGAGCGCCTGTTACAACCTCAATTCATCATTTAAAACTGGCAGAATGTTGATTCATAATGTATAATTTATACCTATGAATGTTTTTCGTACCTTGTACTTGATTTTTCATGCACCCAGTGGCGGATCCACGGGGAGGGGAGTTCGGACCCGGACCCCTCCCCATTGGGAAAATAAGAGATTTTTTTTTCAATTTTTATCGGCTCCTAATTTCCAAATTTTGTTAGGGAACGAAAAAATGTCACATGAGCAAGACAAAAAAATAAAATGGAATAAATTTTTTTGCTTTAAAATTGAAGAACTTCAATAATTATTATTACATTCCATTGAAAACTAAAGAGCAGGCTACATTTAAACATTAGTAAATTTTCATTTTTCAACAACCAATTTCACTAATTTATTCAATTCAATAATCCTCCAACTGCTGAAAAATAATTCTCAAGAATTAAAAATAGTACAAACAAGATCTGGATTGAATGTTACCCAAACAAACAAATAAACAAATTTCGCTTGAAATTGGACCGATTGTTCTTTCCTTTTTTTTTCTGGTTCAGTCGGTTCAGACGCTGGATCAAGCCGAGTGAAATATGAAAATAGAGTCTTCTTCATGTTGTAGGTTCAAAATAAAATGCTTTTTTTCAACTATCAAATTGCAATTTTTCTCGATGACACTTCAAAAAAAATTTACACTTGTCAGGCTTATCGAGGAAAAGTTCGAGAAATTTTTGACAGTGCTGCCATTGGATCCTTTTTGGCGCAGTATTTGAAAAATTAGACTTGTTACATTTGTGATGAGTATTGTGTATGCCGGTAACGATTTGAATATACTATGTATAAGTAGAATATGCTGTTGATTAGGTTAAATCAACTCGATTCGATTTAAAAAAAAGTGAAGTTTCGAACCTACTTTACCTCCTAGCTACACCTTCAAATTTTGCTCATGTCAATCTCTTTCACCTTTTTTGGATCTTGACTAGTTGTTGCTATACGGTAGCTCATAATTTTCTGTTTTATATATATATATATATATATATATATATATATATATATATATATATATATATATAAATAAATTGATTTTGAGTTATAGACCCCCCCTTGACCTAATCTTGGATCCGCCACTGCATGCACCTATATATTTTGCTCCAAAAAGAAATCCCGTCAAATTTTGAAAAAGAGTGTTTCAGTGTTTCAAAATGTTGCTTTTACGGCAATAAATGATCTACAATCCTAAATCAAATATCTCGGAATTCTGTACTCGTTGGGTCATCCTTGTTGGTACTGCCAAGGATGGAACGATTGATAACAATTCAGGAGAGCACTGGCCGTGAAAATATCTATAGAAGAGAGACAATTCTCCGACCCTTCTACGATGCTCCAACGAAATGAGCGAATCTGTGAGCAGAGAATCACCAACAAGACAGAGTGACTTCCTCTGAATAGGGAAGAATATCGACCGACGAGGGCGCTAGTGGTGGTTAAACTATATCCACCATTTTGAAATAGTTACCTTGTTTACATTTGTGAAATAACGCGCCAAACTAAAATCCAGTCATCAGTTGCCCTCGCTAGACAAGATTTTGGTGGTTTTATTGCTATATTTTCATTGTACGAAATTTTTCTCGTGAAGGTTAATATAACTATGTTCATGATGCTTTGAATAGCCGCACAATACTATTCATTGGAGGTGAACATAGATGCATCGTGTTTCAAAATCTAATAATATTTGTTCCAGGGCATTTTTTAGTTTTAGTGTAGTGTTAGTGAACCAAAGAGGCTTTTATTACATGGATGATGAAATGCGTCATAACTTTGCCTAAAAATAGACAAACAGACTCATCAGGTAACAAGAAATCATCTCTCTTGAAATGTAAGGAACACACTGAAGCCGCTCTAGGTGGTGATTCATGCAGTTTCAGTTCAATTTTCCAAGCCTTGTACCTGTCTATTTTCTCTTTCAATCCACTCTCCATGATGTTTCCCACCAAAGATGTATTTCTCTTTGGAAACGTGTGGAAAGACAACTTTGGCTTGCGGTTCCTAGAGTTGAGGCAACTGGGCACCAAACACTTTATACGCCTCACTGAGCGATCTGCGTCCATGATTGTTTGTTATTATTAATAAAAAAAACTACAACTCCAAATGAGATTTCCTAAATGAGCACCAAAGAACTCAATAAATTCACATACAAAAAATGGAAGCTATTTGTTTGTCAAATTATAGCAGTGCGTTATATTTCCGCCAGACGTCGCATAAAATTATGAACTTCCCAATAGAATCAAGAAGCTTCAATTAATGTTCTGGTACCGAGCCCCACACATGAGTACCATATTCTATCTGTGCCTTGTAGAAAGCAGAAATCCAACAACAGTATACAGTCAATATATCAGGATTGAAATGTATACAATTCGTGATGAAGCTGAAATTTTTTATTAGGTGGTTGACTATTTTCATATCACTCCAGACAATTCCGCATATTTTTCGCGTAGTCACTAAAACTAAATAAGTAAGTGCAACAATTGAATAAACACCTACTCGGATCAGCATAAAACATTTTTTTTTCGATTATCGCTATAATGAGAAATACTACTACTAGATGTATGAGGTGGAGATGAAAAGGTCCCAACTCCAAAATTTCAGAAATCAACTCATCAATGAATCAGATGTGTTCAATGAAATAAAAAACATTACAAAGAGTATTCGGTTATATTTTAATAGAAAAAAATCAAGCTGTCATTATTGCACATACCATTGAGATTCAAGTGAATGAACTCGAGTGGTGGATTGAAAACGCATAAATAGAGGTATATGAGAAACAATTGATTGGAGTGACGATTCATTACAGTACTTCCAGTGAGATCACATGTAGTGAAGAACTTTTTATTGCTTTCATTCCGATATGGGTAGAAATGGTAGATACAAGTCCATTTCTTGAAAACTTTTCAGGAGGGATGAAATTGTTCAAGGAAATATTGTATCATTCCAATATATATATATATATATATATATATATATATATATATATATATATATATATATATATATATTTCTGTTATAATAAGATAAGAACCTTTGAATCAAGAGAGGTTATCACACCCACTACTTACACAATAAATTAGCCCTTATATTCCGGTGAATCAAATGGATAATTGCGGTGTTCAAATCAACTGCACGAAGTCATTGACGAGATAAGTTCATTTGCAATAATTAAATTGAATTGAAAAAATGTATTGCATTAGGATATCGAGAGTGACACATTAATATTGAAAGGCAATCAACTGCCGCGACATCAGTTAATGAATGGTTTTCAAGAACTGATTTTTGGTCTTCTATTATAATTATCAATATAAAAACAATAGGAGTATCCATTTCGAAAGCAAAATAATGTTCACCAAAACTCCGTTCTTTCCAAAAAATAATCACTTTTCTGAACAGTGGTTGCTTTAGAACATCTTTCAATTAATCGGAAACACAAATCGAAGATGACTTATTGAAAAAGTTTAGTTGGGGCATTGCTTCACCTATTATGGAGAAGCTAAATTTAAACACATATATCATATAGTCTTCTGTAAAATATTGTAGATTGTGTCAAGAAGATAATCATTTAGGGAAAATAAGTTGAAATATATTGAAATGTGAAAGTTACAAATGATTTCTCAGAGCAAGATAGAATGAGAGTTGAATTTTCCCTCCAACATCGGAATTAACCAATTCATTGAATTCCGAAATATTTTATGAGCGATTTAGAGTAATATTGAGTAACAAAGTAAGACGGCCACTGTTATAAATCGCCACACCTCGAAATATTGAGCTCTCTTAAGGACTACGATATATCTAATCAATAACAATCTTTGAAGTTTCGAAATAACATGTTATTGAAACAACTCATTAACAAGAATACGTAAACTAATAAAGTGCAATATCATTTTGGAGGAGAATATAAATAAATATTCACATCTCATTGAAGACAACAAGAAAACAAATATTTCAGTTCAGTTCTAGTGCACTTTATTGTCTACTTTCCATCTCAGGAACGTCTAAATAATAAGTTATTTGTACGCAGAGCATGATAGAAATACAATTATGAAAAATGTGAATGCAATATTCGAGCTTGGAAATGTAGAAATGGTAAATATGAAATATCGTTTTGAGATTTATATGGAATAACAGTAAGAAAAAATCAAGCTGAATATGCTCCCATCCATTTTCGAAATCACTTAAGGAATGATTCATATTTATTGTATGAATAAAATCCAGAACATGAAGAAATTGCCCATATTTTGCTTAAGATTAAGTTTTTGGAAAATATTCCGAAAGGAGTATGAAAATCTCATATTTTCAATATTTGAAAATATGTACCTAATGTCATATATTTCAACATTCCAAGAAACAATTAATTTTCCACGCTGCAACTTTTTACATTAATCAGATGTGTTGGCGTAGTTTCTTAAACTTTTTGCCAACAGTTTAATCGTCACTCATACTTGAACTTAAACCCTTCAAGTTATGAACATTCAACAATTCAACAAAACAAAACATATATACAATGATTCCTCATCTGAGACTACATATGTGTGGGATACTCTTCAATTCTTCCGATAATTATTGGAATATTATTCTAGAAGGGACATATGAATACCAACGCAATCCAATGAAAGAATGTTTCTCCCAGTTTCTGCTGAGAACAAAAATATTTTACTTTCAACAAAAAAGGGGAATTATCATATTGATTACTTGGTGGTATCTCAACTTTGTTCAGAAAAAATAAATTTTTCATTATTGATTATCCATTGAAGCAGAATAATTAACCTTCACAAAGATTGCTCAGAGAGCAAACAATTATACTTTCACATTGAGGTGATAATTTCTTTCAGAAAGGTGACTAGAAATTATCAATCATAAAATAGCGATGGTATCAAATAATGATGCAACTTTCGATATTCGAATTATATAAGTTGAATCTCCAGACAGGCATAAGGACCCATCGTATCTCTGTTCCCAACCATTGACTATAAGACTACTTCTGCTTTTTCGAAGCTTGTTTGAATTAAATTCAGGAAACTTATTCACATTGTACATTATTTACAATTAAATCAAACAACTCAATCATTTTTAGGCGAGTGTCAGTGTGTTGATTTCCAGCCGTATATTCACTTCATGGCTGCTTTCACTTCTTGGTCGCCTCTACTTCACGGGTAATGGAGACAAATTCATTATGAAGGTAGCCTACTAGATACAGTTAATTTGCTGTGAACCAATTGCACCGCTTTGCTTTGATTGTGTTTTATCTGACTCATCTCATCTTACTACCCACAGTAGATAAGGAGAGGTTGCGGTGGTAGGAAGTATATTTATAAGTTTTGTGTTTCTTTCAATAATAATATATTTGAAATGAACAATCGACATAATAAAACAAATGATGATAATTCAGCTGAAATTCATAAGGACCCAAAACAGCGACTTGAAATTTATTATTAGAAATATTTCGGCATATTTATTTCAAACAATATGAGATTTTAATGGAAAAAATTGACTATCTCAGTTATTTGAAATTTTCTAAATGTATTTCTGGTTTAATTTTATGGAAAATACCAGAGTTTTAAAATCACAAACGTTTCAGTCCAAATACTCTACGTTAATATCTACAATTTTGGTCGAATGTAACATTGATATGAGCAAGTTTTCAAGATTAAGTGTTTTTCACAGAAGCAAATTGCGAGTTACGAAACGAAAAAGTGTGGTGCAAATCAACTCTTCACAAGAACTCCAGATGAGGACTACTCAATGTGAAAAGTAATAAATAGTAATATTTTCAAAATTTATTCTTTTTGTAATTATATCGTGGTATTGCTGGAAGTGTTCGATTCTTGTAGGTGAAATTAACTCGTCTCCTTGCAGGGATAATTATGTAATAAAATGCTGCTATCTACATGAGACACTCGCATAAAAAATGTGTGCAACTCCCACCGGGAATAACCCAACAGAATCCTTAAGGGAAATGTCTTTCGGCTGATTTTGTTCGAAATTTGATACGTTGTAATCCTCAATATGTAGAATGAAAGTATCCAATTTACATGTTGCTTTTCAGGTATAACCCTTTGAAGTTCTTTTTTGTATTTTGTTGCATTCAGCCCTGTGCTGGCGAGTGTAGTGGATGTCGATGACGTTGATCCTGAAGTGTACGTACAGATGTTTGTTTATATATGTTTCAAGTTGAAATATAATGGTATCAATGGAAGTGGTATCATTATTATCATTACCATCGCTCACAACATGCACACACATAAACCACAGATCCCAGAAGCACATGCTTCCGCCTGGGCTGTGCTGCATGGAATAAAGTAAAAAATTTGAAGGGCTCTATGTCGAGTAGATAGCATCAAGAATCATTTGTTCTACGTATTGGCTACTACAACAATTCCAATTCTGAACAATTAGTCCAAAGCCATGAGAATCCTGCTGTACCTTGCCGCAAATATACCATTCGGTCAAAAAAGATCACTTCACAGCCTTGGTACCTATACATTCAACTAAACGTCTCATCGAGATGCTCGCCAAGAAAGTCATTAATTTACAAGAATCATCAAAAACCAGGTAATAATTGACGTTGAAGAAACGAAGCCCACTATTATTGCTACAGATGATATGTTCGGGAGCAAATACAGATGATAGTAATGTCAGATTGAAGCAGTGGAAAGATGATTCGAATATGCAAAACAATGAACGTCGCAATGAACTTCGCAGTTATATATCAAAAAGGAGAAAAATTTGTAAACTTGTTCATTTCGTCATGAATGTAGATACAATGTAGAAACTCAATAAGAAGTTGAATACTCACCAGTGAAGTGAAGAAATCAATGGAGGTTAGAAAAAACTAGACTTCTCGAAAAACATCAATAGCGATTTACACATATATGAAAAAATTGATTTTTGACATAGCGGAATTACATGATTTCGAATTTAACTGAATGGAATATTCAATATTCAATATTGTAAAAAGTATTAATCACTGCCGTCAATTACCATCGATTTTGATGTTTTGACTTTACTGACTATCCAAAAACAAAAATATCTATAGCTGATCCAGAGATCTATTGAATGGAAGCCCCTGTTAACACATACTTCTCCTCGATGTTCTATTCAGATTCAAACATCAACAAAAAAATCAATATCAATCTCAGTGTTACATGCAACAGAGGCTCAATGGAGCGATATATTTCGATGTCACTTAGTGACTGATTGGTTAGAGACGAGGGAGGCTGATTCACTATACGTAAATGTTCCTTTAAAAAAAATACAAAAACAGATATATATAAAAAAATTTAATCTTTGTTAACGTTTCAGAAACCAAATCAGTATCCGATTTCGAAGCTCAATCATAAATACTTCCTTCTATATGTTGGTTTCCGAAATATGCTCAGATCTTTCACAGATTTCCGAAAACCAACATATAGAAGAGAAGTATTTGGGATTGAGCTTTGAAAACGGATTCGGTTTCCGAAAAGTTAACAGAGGTAATGATCCTCGTATTTTTTTGTGATAGGCAAATATACGCTTTTATATGCTCGGTTATACGAGTAGTTATTGACTGATAGGACATGTTTCATTCAGAAGAAAATCCTTTCAACTGACGCAGCAGTTTTTTGGGGAAGATTACAAATATGTCCTTCTACACTTGTACAGATTTCAATATCATTTTTTTTCAATTTTTGGTATGTATTAACAACCGGAAAAACTACAAAAAAAAGGAAAATAAGTTTCCTAAAAATGTGAGTGGAAAGTAGGTTTTCTTTTCATTTTTCCCCAATAGATTCAAGTTGTAACGTTAGAAACAGTATACTTTTATGATGTCTACCATATTTTTTGGTGTTCAATTTCTTTCCTTCTCAGATGCAGACTGTAAAGAATTTGTCCACAAAATCGGTCACTGTCACGGTCTATATATGAATGGTTATAGTTCATTTATAAAAGTTATCAACAAAATATGGTGAGAGCCTTTCCACAGAGATATTTCTGTGGAAGATTCGTTCCTCAAAATAATATAATCGGTGCCAAAGCAAAACCACGAATGTGCAGATTCCTCATTTTGAAGAAACAGGGTCTGAACTGTCTATTTTCACACATCAGCAGTTTTTGAGTTACCGAAATGACTTATACTTAAAGAGTTTTGTTTTTTACATTAGTGGTTTTGTCATGGGAACTTAACACAAAACTAAATTCAACCATGCACAAAAGTTAAATTAACTTTTTTCAGATTCGTGGTTTTGCCTCAGGACCGACGATATGTGCATCAGCAGTGTGAAAAGCCTGCTTGCTGCAGCAGGAGAGCAGCATATGAACTTGACAGTTGCATACACGCCATAACACGCACAACACAAGTTCAATAGTCACGCCTCGAATCTCCCCACTGAACACATTACTTACAGCAAAGATATGGAGAACAAGAACTCTCCACCACACTTTGAGCTTATTCTTTTACTGCCTTTTGAAACTGATACGGTTATTCTGAATTTGAAAAATAAAACAAGCAAAAAAAAAGGACTTTTATTCCCAATCATTCGAAAATTTGCTCTTTAATAACCTTCTTTCCGGTTGGAAAGTAGCCAATTGTTCACTCAGAAAAAGGGGCATTAGAAAATCACTTTTCCGACTTCGTTTGAAACTTTTCAACTCTGACACAATATTATAGCTATCACACCCTCAATTCAATATTGAATTCAATATTGCCAATATTTATTTCTTGTTCATTTCATGAACTCATTTCGAATGATTGTGAAAGGAAAGAATCAGTGCCAAAGGATTATCACCTTATGCTCTTGAACTTGTCATTGATTCAAAGTTGGATCTATAGAGGAGCTATAAAGATATTCCTGTTTTAACCTCTAAACATTTGCTCCGAAAGTGATTGATGCATTTTCAATATATATATATATATATATATATATATATATATATATATATATATATATATATATATATATATATATATATATATATATATATATTTATATATATATATATATATATATATATATTTTATACGAGAAAGACTTCATTTGACTGGTAAGTAAAAAATGCTTGGTTAGTAAAAAACATTGTAAACAGGAGCAAAAGTGTGAGTTTTATGATTGAATAGAAACATATATAGACGTATATACTAGGTAATGGTACAGTTAAATTCCAAATGTGTATTTTGAGGTCTTCAATTAGGAGAAATGAAAATAGCTGGAAAAACTGGAGGTGAAGAAAATATTTGAAATATTAAATTATTGAATAAATTAATACGGAAATCCAGTTTTTTTTATTTTTTATGAATTACAATATTGTTGAATTATAAGAATATGTACGAAAAATTTCGAAATTATCACACATGAATATGACATTCGTTGTATCATGGTATTAATGAAAATGAATTTCGTGGACGATCAATTGAAAACAGTGCAAGTTCACGTGCGAAAACTTGTTATTACTTGAAACATTACTACTGTTTTCGTAATCATTATATCACTGAAATGAAATACAGTTTATACGAGCTCTCACTGATCATGCAAGGTGTTTCGTTGAAATATGCTCACTTGGAAAAATAGTTTTCAGAATGACGAACTATACTTTGAAATAACCATAAGGCGAGAAAGTATTGAAATTTACCTGTCTATAAAAATTGAAAATGTTCAATAGATATTTTATCTACGTATATAAATTGTATGTACAGATATCGCGATTTTTGTTTTGATTTACAAGTGAAGTATGGCTGTATATTGTATTACCAAGTTTGACAGCTTAACGTAGCTCATTCCAGAGAAAAGGAGAGAATAATCTGAAATTCCCTTATGAAAAATATACATGCATAACCTCACGTGGGCTTACTGTGCAATATAAAATTATAGTGTGTGACGTGCATCCCACTGCATTCAGGATTTATGTTGCCAATCAAACAACTTTCGCAGTAATTGTAGAGGATCTTCAACTTTTCATTGTTGCCAATTCATTTTTTATGATGAATTGGGTTTCGAGAGATTGATGGTTGCTTGCATTTTAACGGAGATAACTCAGTTCGAGAATCACGTAGTGACAATCAAGGCCCCACGTATGAGTCTACGAAAGAGTTACACAAAATTGCTGTTACTATGCGCATCAAATGTCCCATTTTCGATGGAGACTAACTCCGTGCGGGCCTCAAAAGATATGCCTCCCCATGCTATAACTGATAGGCCACCAAATGAAAGTCACTCACAACACAATTGAGCATATCTCTCGCCTGCTCGCCTGTCATCTCCATACCCGTCTACCTGAGCACAGAACACCCTATCTACACAGAAGCGCAACTGAAGCGTTCCGACCGAATCGAAAGCTTGGCTTGTATATTGTCAACCTCACATTTGTGTTGAACAATTATCAATGTCCTTGGGTTATTACTACTGATAAATTTTATTAATAACGGATGAAAGCAAGATCATAGTAGTTTTAAACGTTCGTTCCTGCAAAATTCAGTTGATTACTCTAAAACTATTTGAACATCAAATAGCTGCCTACACCACTTTTATATCTACTTTTTTTTAAAGGTGCAGAAAACAGTAAGCCTATTCACTGAAATTATTTTGGTAATAATCCAAATTCTCCGTTTATATTTGTTGAGAATAAGGGAATGTAGATTGCTGATCAACGAAGCATTCAGACGAATTTGATAGGGGAAATGTAAGTTCTGAATTATTATCTTCAAATGGAACTAAAACTGCCCCAATTTCAGTTCAGAAGCAGAAATGCTCAGTCTAGAAAGTTCACAAAGGTGTATTACTTGAACTGTATATCAATCGACAGTTTGAATTTACCGCCAAGAAATGGCATTATACAAGCCAAGCTTTAAATCAAGGTTACGAAAAATTGTCCCAAAAGATCAAAGGGACCGCCTTTAAGTTGCGCTTCTGTGTAGATAGGGTGTTCTGTGACCTGAGTCAAAATTTATGTATATATATATATATATATATATATATATATATATATATATATATAATGTTGCTGGATTTTATGACTCACTATTGAAAATACCGGGTAGGTAGGATTGATTTACATCCGATAATTTTTGAAACAATATTATTTTTATGGAGAGAAGTGGGGAGGTGAATTCTGGCTTTTTCTCCTCCGAGTCGATGCGAAAAAAATGTTCTTCTTTTTCGTGAATGGGTCAATTGTGTATGAATGACATACACATAGCAACAGAGGGTATTTGTGCCAATGTTTTTCTATCATTACTTCCACAGAAGTTTTCTATTCTTCATACAGTGACGGAGAGGAGAAAAAGCCAAAAATCGCGTCCCCCAATATTTCTCTATCGATGAGTCACTATTTTCCATCTGATTTGTTTTTGTTTGAATCCATTTGTATTCCAAAATAAGATACAATCGGGGGAAGATTTTTCTCACTTATTGTTAGAATCTATAGTTCACATAGGAAATACATGGCGGCGATCAAACTAAAGGTTAATTTGGTATTCTCCACAATTTTTATTGTGATTTCCACGAATGGAAGATACCGTACTGCTTCGGACAGTTATTATTTGGAGAGGACGTTTTTTCTTCTTCCGTAGATTTTTCCCAACCTACCACAATCTGAAAAAATTATTATTGGATTTTATACAAGTGTAGAAGGCAAGATTTGACAGGTTTTTCTAAACGAGTATAGAGAGAAAGATTGTGGATGATTTTTGACAACGGAAGTAGATTTAAACAACGATGAGTATTAGTTATTATTAGTTTTCGTATTTTTCAAATCTGCAAATTTGAGTTATACGAGAAGCTGATGACTAATGGGACACGTTCCATTCGGAAGGAAGTTTCTGATTGACGCAGAAAGTTTTCAGGTAGATTTAGAAATCTGGTCTTCTACACTTGTCTGGATTCCAATAATGATTCTTTTTTCTTCTGATTTTGGTAGGTTAACAACTCGAAAAAAACAACGAAAGAAAAAATACCGTATTGTTCGAAGAAATCGTGATGACCAAGATGTAATGAAGAATTACAATTGTGAGCAATAATTCCATTCCATCGAACATTTTTCTTATAGGAGTTTCAAACTTGGAAGGCGATAGTGTGTGAAAATGTAGCCATACTGTATTATTAGTAAATCGATTTGCTGAAAAACCTTGTTTAAGGCAACGTGGAACTGAATTCAAAGAAGGAATTCCCCATTAAAGTTCATTTTTTATAGTTCCATCTCGGAAATCATTGCCAATTTTTTGTTTTAAATCCTAATTACTATAATTAAAGTTTTTTCTGCCACAGGGCTCATTTAATATTTTGACATAATAATATGGGTGTTTGATGGAGTATTTTCAAAATTTCCATGAATTAGAACCAGTGTTTCAATATTCCGCAGATTAATCCAAAAAAATATTTATCTGAATAGCTCCACTACTGTTATCAGTCAGAAATACTATGGAGTGAAAGAGGGTAATGTACAAAAAACCAGGGATCAAAAGTAACGATGTTGAAGATTTCGATTCGAATGAGAATGGAACTGAATATTGATTAAAAATAGAAAGGGTTGACGATACAACTCCGATATATATTTCATAAGCTCTTTCTGTTCATGAAAATATGCTTTCAATCTGACTTAATATTCTGGTAATGGAACAATGGTTGGCAGTTACATATGTGGAAGTTGAGGATGAAATTCGCGACACATGAAAAATGAAAACAGACTTACTTCACCGACAGTTCTATAATATCAGGATGAGTGAATGACGCTGACAACAAAATTCACTAGGAAGTGAATAGTCAGCCGACCACTAGGGTAACTACTTTCATTTTTTCGATGCCTACCAATCGACAGCCTTTAATAATTATTCATATTGCCGGCCAGATTCCTTCTGAATATGATATCAGATTTCGTTTCTTGTGTTGACTGCTCAGGACAAAAAGTATTGTGAATAATTGGCTGGTTGACTATGCATTTCCAATTTAATAGCTGAAGGCTAAGGAATTCGAAAATCTATTTCATTCATGTGAAATGGGGGAAATGAAGATCGAAGATGATGGAATGAGGTGTGACGTAACGTGCGTTTTCTGAACCAAGTTAAAGTACCGCGGTTTACCTTTATATTTGTATTGGGGCTTTATGACGAATTAGGAGCAGTGTCAACTGAGAAATTCCAAAAAAATCTCGCTATGATTTCGAAGTCAACAAAACAATTGAACGCGCATCGAATAGCAATGCGCGTTCAACAGAACAACTGAACGCGCATTGCTATTTGATGCGCGTTCAATTGTTTTTCTTAACTCCCAACTCGAATAGGGATTTTATAGTTTGGTTAAGTAGTGGTTGAGAAGGTGGAATGCTGATTTGGAGCAGTTGAAGACTTGGGAATGATTTTGACTATAAATGACATTTCACAATCACATTGCTCATATATCCAAGGAAGCAATAATCCTAATACTATCCGCACACTTTTGATGTCATTCTATTATGAAATTTTTTAAATCCATTAATACATAATCACAAAAGAGGGTAGTTCAATGATTTGTAAACAAAAATCTCAAGACGGAATTTTCCAGGAAATCTATTTTCTATAAAGGTGTTATCACATATAATGGATTACCCACTGGCATATAATGTTTTTCTTGAATGACCAAATTCAAAGTTGCTATGAAGCGTTATTTGTTAGAATAATTATTTTGAAAATGTATTTTGTCTTCGAGAAATACACAATTCTGATGTAGATTCATATATGAATTGTATATGGTCCCTGTGTATAAACTGTAGTTTATTGGGAATAAATAACTGTTATTATCATTATTATAATATATGAACATCTCGTTCAGCTTTGCCTCGGTGATTTGGAATCCTCACTATCTTATATACATCAAACAAATATAAATAATTCAGAATAGATTCATCAAGGTTGATGAAATAATCGATAATTGCTGAATGGCTTAATCGATTCCACCTCAATCATCAACTGTATCCATTATAACGTTCCACATTTTCGCACCCATATAACGAATGAGAATTACCATAATGAATTCCCCTTTATACCGTTGTCTGAAAAGATACAACTTCATTTCCAATGCAATCAAGATTAATATTTTTCACGATTCCTTGAGTACCTTCATAAGGAAAATTAAATTACACCTCTTGAACCAAATAGAATAGGTACGTTTTCCAACACCCGTGCCTGATGATTGCTTTTCAATTATTATAGGTATTAATTATTGCCAACATAATTAGTAATTATTGATAATATCTATGAATATTGTTTATGGGTTCATCCCGTCTGTATGAAGCAAATAAATTAATGTGTACCGGGCACCTGACGAATAAAAACGTGTGTTGCCTATCGAAATGATGTGCAAAAAAGAAGGGGATATACCCCTCTCACGAATTTTGAATACCATACTTCGAAACGAAGGAAGCCTATGCCATTTTGCGTTTTGACAGCACATTCGTGTGTAAAGCCGCTCAAAATACCTAAGATGGTGCAAACACTTTCTCACAATGCCAGGGTTACTGGGTTCACATATTTGAAAGCTAGTTTTTGTAAAAATGATTTTGAAACGATGGTTCATGATGAAAAATACCTCAGCTCGAATCGAAATCGTCAACTCTTCAAAAAGGAGCACACTCAAACTCGATTATAAACGGATTTACATTATGTTTTATGATAATTGAGTGAATGATATTATGTATATTTATTGATTCAGTGATTATAGTGTAGATGGCGCCACAAGAACGATTAAAAAGATTCTTACACAGACATTGGAACTATCCTATTAATCAATAAACATCAGTGGAGAAAATCAGGCCATGAAATTCTGAACAATATCGCAGTTCCAATACCATGGTTTTTAGACATCTAATTGTAGATGGTAGGTTCGATTATATCTGTGGTATATGAAACATCCAGTAATAAATAGCTCCATCACACTTTTATTTATACTTAACCAACGTTCAATTCATACTACTATATTATAATCAACTCGAAGTGAAGTGAAAGCATTCTTGACTGAAAATTTGAATATATGTATCACAGACTAGAGAACAGAGTTTGAAGAATATATAACTAACGCTTTTTAACCAGGTTATAACTTCATATTGAAAACAATATTTGCAAGCTTAATAAGGGTGGACAGAAGGAAACTATATGGCGGTGGATAATTTTGATCTCTTCCACAAGAGGTATTAATTTTTTTTTCAAAGTGACATACCTCTCTACAAGTCTTGTTAACCAAAAATCTAGATTTGAGATCATTATTATCAGTGAGACAACAAAATGAAGTTGATATTAAATATTTCACCCGATTTTCCATCATTTGATATTTATTCTAAAAAGAGGTTGAACATTGCAAAATTCACTGGGTAGATATAAAAGTCACATTTTTCGAGCGAAAATGAAACCTTGCAGAAAACTCAATCCTGGAATGAGTCTCCATCGAGTCGCAAACATCAGGGAAAAAATCGTGTGGACAAGGACCTCGAATATGTGATTTTTTGATAAACTCAATGTCCAAGAATGCTAGGCTTCTCTTACCTGATACTATTTCCGAAACTTCTATCCTCAAAAATATTTTTGTAGTACATCTGGTCAAGACTAAAAAACTTTTATTTGCCTTAGTCGTTGACCTTTTTCAAACGCCACCACCAAAGAGGCCCATTTTTTGAGATTATTCAACAGTAGCCGTTGAGGAATAAAGATTAGGTAAGACGCTAGGAAAGTGATGAAAATAGAAACTCACGAAAAATTTTTGGTTGCATCAAAGTATTCAGTTTTTCGAATATATTTGAAATTAACGACCAAAATAAAACGGTGAGCACATTCTATAGTTGGCTTCAATCATTGTCTCATATCGGTAGTTATTTTAATGGAATATGACAAAGAATCATTTCCCGGAATTAAAATCATCTCTTGAGTTGCAACATTTTTAGGGCCTGTCTTTCTCGTTGAACTAGAAAAATCAATGAAAGTGATACTAGAACTTCCCTTCTGTGCTCAAAATATACTTAACTTACTAAGGTGCTTAATTTTTCATGAGGCTACTGGATGCTCAAAGTCCTCTTGACGAAAAAACAAAAAAATATTTTTGAGTATGCAGCATAGTATGGTATATGTCACTTTGATAGAATAAATATTATATCCAACTCATGTCCTCGTTTTCATATATTTGTATAGAGAAAAGAAGTAGAAAACAATGTCTTGACGATTACTGAATTATTAAATACTCTTCATAAAAATTTTTATCAAATATTTTCGCTTTCCGTTTTCGTGAGAATTAGTATGAATTACTTTTCGTTTCCTAACCAATAATGTGAAAACCACTGAACGATACAAATGTGACTCTTGAAATACACTTCCAATAATGAAAATATCATAATGAATTGTTACCAAACGTAATCGATCAACGTGAATGGACTTATTTTGAGAGCCAATTCAGAAAATATGCGAAGAGTTTTACATTCCTCAACTGCCCATTAGGTTTTCTTAAAAATTATCAACACCTAAAGGAAATATTCTGTTTCATATCTCCAACAAAATCAATAATTTGAGATTATTTTAACGAACCAGAACAATCAATCTATTGGATCCACTGAGGCAACCCAAAGTCATTGATCAAACAATCATTTTTAGGAGTACAAGAACATTCTATATCAACTCATCCAAGGAAATATAAAGGGTATAAAATTAACTATCGAATCATACACTCAGTATCATTTTTCTCAATTCATCTGTGAAGAGAATACTAAGTGAAAAGCGTCGTAGATATTTGTAAAAAATCACGAAAATGTGATACCGCACCTAATTTTCCGAAAATTTACCCATTTCAAAATTCGCATCAAACAACGATAACAATGCGCTGCGCAACAATTCAAATGAGAACCTCCCGATCGATATGCCTTTTTCATATTGGTACCGGACTCAGTGCTGTCTTTTTGTCCTTTTTCTTCCCGATGAACGTTTCGGTAGTGCATTTGGGCCCTTCCTCAGGGCTGTAGGACCATCGCACCTTCTCCTTGATCGGCTTTTCATCAGGAGTTTTGCTTTTACGAGTTTTGACAAACTCGGAAACTTTTTGTCACTGAATCTCACAGAAAGGAAGTTTCTGGCTGTCTTTGGTGTCGGTATCGGCGTTGCTGACGTCATCGCCTTTAGGACTCTCGGCATTACTTGTGCCTCCTTGGTTTCCACTGAAAAAAAAAGACTGTTGTGTGATTATTCCAACTATTTGTAGTTGAATGTGAATTCGTAATGGGTTTTTAAGATAACATCAATTCCTACTGCAACAAAACTTCAATTATTACCAACTCATAGCTTCTTTAAAAAAAATTTATATTGTTATCCTACTGCCACTATTTCGAACCGTTCATTACGTATTTGACAGCTGTTAATTCTAAATTGATGGCAGCCGTTTAGGGAACAGTTTTTTCAAACAATGGGATATGTAACATTTGACCTGACAAATTTGACTTCATGACTACATTCAATGGCCCGAAAACCAAATTCAGCGAATTTTCGTTTCAAATTCTTGAAATTGAATTAGAAATGATATTTTTGGCAAATTCATTGTTCAATAGTTTGTAGATTGGTACTGCATATAGTTATATCCAGGAAGAAAGCAATTGTTTTACCTATTTGCTGTCATCCAGTGTGTCGTTGATAAAAAATGAGGGATAACAAAGACATTTTTGTCACACCAGCAGAAATCACCTCAAAAGCATATTGGGAGTAGAAAAAGTACAGTACGCAACTCGGGGATAAGGCTAGTTCCGTGCACTCGCGGATTGCCGCACTCGGCTACGCCTCGTGCTCATAATTTCGCTCATGCGTAAATGGCTACTTATCCTCCTCGTTAGGGAATATACCATCAAGGAATCGCAAACGCAAGGAATCAGAAACGTTATGATGACCTCCATACAATCATTGAGCTGAACTCAGTTTAAGCGAATAATGGAAAATGAATTGACTGGATCTACTGAAAACTACCCTAAAACTTTCAGGAGTTCGTTGGTTTCCGGTGTTTCAGAAAAAGGAACGAACTTTAGACCGTGAACTATTTATTGTTATTTCGAGTTTGTGGCATGCAATTAGAACTATTGATACCTACTCTATCTAATGAGAAAATGAAAAAAAAATCTGTATCGGATAATAAATAACTGTTTCAAAGATGTGGGCCGTTGTCAAATGGGTCATATATATTTATATATATATAAGTACCGTCGGATGTCTTGGTTGGGACTGGGCATCTGGAAATTAGGGGTTTCCATGCAGTTGGAAGTCTCTGACCGTCGTCACGTAATTTAGGCAGAAAGGTCGCTTCTCGATTTCGATGGCCTCGCGAATTATACGAGCTTGTAGTGTGTTTGCTGTAGCGATGGTCTTAGTGTTCTCAAAGTCTATATTGTGTCCTGTCTCTTGATGATGTTTGGAGAGAGCTGAAGATGGGTCTGATTTTCGGACAGCAAGTTGATGTTCGTATACTCTACTTGTCACACGTCTGTTGGTCTGGCCTACATATGTTCTATGGCAATCAGAACATGGTATTTCATATATACCCTGTGATTCGTTGACAATTTTGTCTTTGGGGGAGCGGAGGAATGTGGAGATTTTATTTTTGGCTGTAAATATAATTTTTATGTCCTGTTTTTTGAGAATTCGGCTGATTTTGTCAGTAACACCTTTAATGTAGGGAAGGAAAGCTTTGTGGGGAACGTTGTTGTCTGTTGGGTCTCTGGGAATGGAAGGAGAAGTTTCATAGAGGCCAGTCCATTAGTTGTAATGTCTATGGATGTGGAACGGTGAAGGTTCAGGATCACTTTCTGGAACGGCAGCAACATCATCCAGATAAGATTGGTAACTTTTGTGATGGATTGATGAATACTTGAATTTTCAAACCAGTGGAATTTTGGAATTTTTGGATAAAATTATACAGAAAGATGTTGACATGACAGTGACGTTCATATAATCGACAGTTTAATTTGAATATACAGGGTGTAACTGAATGAGTGTAAAACATTTGGGGTGGTGATTCCTTATCGAAAAAAAGATGGGATCTTTCATATAAAGAAACTTCATTGGAGCATCCCTTGTTAAGATACAGCCCCTGAAAGGGGGTACATAGAATTTGTATAACAATTTTTTTCACAAGCACTGGAAAAGTTACAATATTGAAATTAACCTGATGTTTTGCACTACCAAAAAGACACTTAGCCAGTAATTTATTTGGTTTACTCCATGGTTGTAAGGGGTGGAAAACGCAACCCCCAAAATTTATTTCCAATGTAACTTTTTTCTTATTATTTATTGATCATTTGAAAATTAATTTCCGATAGCCTGTTCCATTCTAAACAAAAAGTATCTCATGGGTTTCGTCCCCAAAATAAACCAGTTCGCAGCAAAAAATTATTTTACGAACAACTACAGAGATACATCGTCATAAATGCAAAAATACGAAACTAAAACTCAGTTTGTTACTTCAAATTTCATGTACCCTCTTTAGGGGATGTATCTTAACAAGGAATGCTCCAATTAAATTTCTTTATGAAAGATCCTATCTTTTTTTCGATGAGGAATAACCTCCTTAAATGTTTTACACTCATTCAGTTACACCCTGTATTGAAATCAAATGAATGACGATGCTCCTCAACATTGAAACATCAGAACCACAGAAACCTGTAATTTTATATATACAGGGGATATTCTAGTATAAGACTGAACGAACAAAACGATGGTCATTTTTCATTCACCGACTGAAATATTTTGCATTGTCTTAGGTACCATTAAGAGCTTTGACTTTCTCTTGTAATCTCAATGCGTGTTACAGACGACTATTAATTTCGAAATCGAGTAGCCATTGAATAATAATCTGATGAAGTAATCCATATTCGCAGAGGGGTTGAGTAGTGCACATGCACATCCAGGATTTTCAAAATTCTGCTTACCAAATTACTTGAGAGTTGAATTATTTGGAAAAATTCGGAGACCGCAGGTCGGGGGATTTTATCTTCAATTATTGTGAATGATAGCGTTCGCTTAAAAGCAAAATTTTGAAAATTATGGAAATGCACGCATTTTGGTCGATTGAGCTTGGTGTAGGAAGGATATATGTTGAGAAAATGTCCAGAAAAAATGTGAACTCAGAAAACTTCAAAATCCAATTCAGGAACGATATGCTAACCTGAAAAGTGAGCCAAAATCCATGTTTATTTCGATCAGTTCAATCGGTTGAACAGGTCTAGTGCGGCTGTAAAACTCTATGATAGCAATCTAGCTTTAAACTATTTGATTGATGATCCGCATTGAGGAAAACAATCGTTCGTAAGCAGATGTGAGTAAATCAAATTTTCACCTTAGTATAGGGATTTGATAATTTTCTGTCATTTTGATGAAATGGGCTTTCACAGTATTTGTGAGGGGTTTCTTCTGAATATATTTTTCATTTATGTTCCATAGTGGGATGCAGAAAAAATCAGGAAAATACTGGTTGAAATTGTAAGACTTGGTATCTACTCACCTGATGGAACCAGGGGGGCACATTGATTGTCATCTAAGTGCTAATGTTGAAACCATAGGAGGTCTGGTCGGTTTATTTTCTAAAATACGCTCGATTTCGGTAACCATATTGGTGTTTAATTTAGGAATTAGCTGAAAAAATATATCGAATTTAGCTGATGCAAAATAAAGGGATTCAAAAAAAAATATGTACAGCTTATCCAATCCATCTTGGCACAAACTCAGATACTTTTCAGTTGCACACTGGTAGTGTAGACCACGAAGAAAGAAAAAACACTTTCTAGGTATAGATAGGTATTCCAACACAGTGAACACATATAATAGGTGTGTTTTTATCTTAGAATACTTCACAGAGATTGCTGGGTATATACCTTATTAGTTATGTGCCAAGATGGATTGGATAAGCTGTACTTGCTTTCAATTACAAAATACCACACAAAATAAATTCCAAATCATTGTTGATCGATATACAGGGTATCGAAATGAGGCGTGGCGTATCAGTGTATTAATTTGATGGATTTGATTTCAAGGAGTGATTCCTTGTCATATTTCATGAAAACGTATAAGGTCAGAACGGTTTTCGGGAAACAGAATAACAAAGGTTTAATGAAGAGTAGGTTTTTTCAATGACTCAAAAGTACCCTATTTCAGATTCCATTTCAGTTCTGATGTCTTCGCATTTTTTATTGGTTTTGAGAAAGAGTTAGAAGCACGATATGAAAAAGTTAAGAGACCAAAATGTTGTATTTTAATGGTTTTACCGAGAATATCGATTAGGTGAACCACTTCGAAGCCACCAAAATCATTATTTTAAATCTTGTTATTGCTATTCAATAAATCAATTTTTATACTCATGAGTAAGCAAGAGACCAACTTTTAATCAACACCCCATTTAACGGAAAACGAAGCGAATTCGGATATACGCTTGATTAAACTATTTTAAGATATACCTCCGAGATAGAATCAAGTTATTGTTTTTTTGAACATCACTATGTGAATTCCTCCGCACACCTATGTGAATTATTTTCTCTCTGAAAATATGAGCTTATGTGGATATATTGAATGCTTCAGAAGATATACCAATACGACTGTCGAAAAGGATCTATTCAACACTGAGTACATATTAAAAAAAAAGGTTATAGTCATGGAAGGTTGCACAATAGTCTCTTTCCAACACGAATATAATTTGAAAATAGTATATTATACACCGTGGTGGGAAGTGATTCATTCCTCTCGTGAGATCAGTTAGTTAACCGAGACGCAAAGCGGTGAGGTTAGCTATGATCATGAGACAGGAATGAAAATTCCTACCGAGGTTTGTATACTATTTTATTTACAACCATCATATTTCGATTGAAATTGATAAATCTCTGTTTCGGACACTTTATCTGAGCAAAAACCCACTGATTGATATCGGACAATAATAGGAATCATATCCTGGAATTTGGCAAGGTTAGATTCTCAATTCATTCTGGGAAATAAATAAAATGCCGTTTCTATCACACAAGCTCTTGGTTAGGTGTACGAGATGAAGTCCTGACCAAATGGTTGAGGCTTTCGCGGCCGAGGTTTTTTAGTATGACTACTTTTCTTCGGGTTTGAAGGCCGTCGTTCTTTGGAATTTCTTCCTAACGTTTCGCTAGCGCGAGTGGCCAGCTTCTTCAGAGGTGATGAAAACTACAAGATTGGACAGGCGTAGATTCGGGCTGAATATGCTGTTTGAGTGAAATAAACGTCGTAAAAATGTTTATTGTGACACTATTTATAAAACATCAAAACATTATACATAACAACTGTAGGACAACTGAAAAACAAATATTATTTCAACATCCCCACTTAATTTGATTATCAGGTAAAACTAAACCCATCTTCCGAATACAATCAAAGTGCTTGATTTTTGATAATCCTTTTGTCATCACATCAGCAATCATTTCATTTGTAGGTACATGCTGAAGTGAAATTGATCCATCTGCTACCAAATTTCGGATAAAATGGTGACGTACATCAATGTGTTTCGTTCTTGCCTTGTAAGAATTTGTTGATGATAAATCTATCGCACTTTTATTATCGCAGTTGATGACAATATGATCAGGATAATCTGGAGTGTTAATTACTTCTGTCCAGACTTACTTCTGTCTCCAGACTACCTGCATCAATATAAATACGCCTTAAGGAATCGAAATGTTTAGTCATCGGAAATGAGCAAGCCTCTGAAGAAGCTGGCCACTCGCGCTAGCGAAACGTTAGGAAGAAATTCCAGAGAACGACGGCCTCCAAACCCGAAGAAAAGTAGTTTTACTAAATAAAATCCTGTTAGGTGGAGTTGAAGTAACTCCAGTGAACTGTAGTTCTAGTGAACTCGATCCAGTTGCTAAGCTTTAGGCAATCGAATCACATGTTGCTTATACTGATATCCGTTCACTTGAATTCAAAATTCAGACTTTTGTTTCGTAAAGATCAGACCTTCATAATATTTCGTGTTCGCAAGTTAATCCGAGTGTTTTTGAGGGAAACTTTTCCTATCTGGATTGGATTTGTGAATGTTATCATTACGAACATCGAAATTCTGATTTCTGTGGAGGGTTGCAGCTAGACCGAAGACGATTCTCGTTCGCAGCGGGCCATTCGTTACGGCTTTGCCACACGATGTTATCGCTCTAATAGGTCTCCTCTACTCGGTGTAGTAGGAGTTTGATGGTCATCCTGCAGATAGTCTTTATCCTGAGAGTTTTACACCATCTGCACTAGAGTGAAATATGAATTTTCAAGAGGTTCGATGACAAAATCACTTGGGGTCTCCAAGAAGGAATAAGACGAGCCTGTTCAGTTGAGTTGACTGAAAAAACTCGAGTAAGATAGGGGGTTATTTCAAATACTGACCCCACAGAAGGTACAAGTTCTATAAATAAAATTCCTGAGAATATAAATTATATTTTGGATTCTACCTTCGGATATGTCATGAAATCGAGATAAAAATAATTTATTTCAATAAACGAATATTGGAGATGTGAATTATCACGATGATATACACCTGAACTATCTATCTGTTCAAAACTCTTCCTGTTTCTTGTTTCTTTGAAAAACCTCATATCGCATATTCAGACAAAGACTAAAGAACTTTAAACAAAGAAAACGGAATAATGCATGATTTGCCCTACATAGATTGAAATCTATTATTTTCAGAACGCTTCGTTGAGGATACACTGTTTTGAGGTCGTTGCCAAGCATTAGAATAAAGATATCAGATACAAATACACAGAAATACCTAAGTTCCGAACTATACTGAAGCTTGGCGATTCTGTAAACTGTCCAGTCTACCCAATGAAGTTTTATTAAATTGAGTTAACATGGATATTTATCAGGTATTGGCCAATCCCAATAGTGACTTATCACTGAATCAATTTCGTCTCGAGTTTCCAGGAAATGTGCGGAAATTATACAGCATTCATTGAGAAATTTCAGAAAAGGAAAGATTTGAAACTTTCGGTCGCTAATACAGAAGAATAATTTAAAATACCTATGTGACGACATATTCTGAAGGTGAATGGAGTTCCAATTGAGAGTTATTTATCCATATATAATCGCCATAATCCATGATTTACTCGAAACCACTACTAACGTTGAAATCCTGAACTGGAAACTACCCGTCATATTCAGCGGGGATTTGTTCCAGTTGCTTCTTTCGGGATTGCAGGAAACAAGTAACTTACCTGTAACGATTGTATACTATCGTATAACTGTTCCACGGAACTCGCTCCCAATAACAAGCATTGCACCGATTCGTTTTTCAAACACCACGCGATTGCAAGCTGTGATAGGGAGCAACCAAGTTTTTCGGCCAGCGCGTTCAGTTCTCGTATTCTCTCTGTTTGTTTTCGCGATTCCTCTGGCTGCATCCTTTCTTTCATCCATGTGTAACTCTGTAAATAAATTTAATGATAGAGTGTACACATACTAATGGTAAAGAGGTGAAATTAGGGAGAATATACCGTAGAACTTATGCAATACTTGTAATGGGCCTGAGAAATATATATATATATATATATATATATATATATATATATATATATATATATATATATATATATTTGATCGGCTAGGCTTCCGCGGTCAGAAATGTGCTGGCTGGAACTTCCGGTTGATCCGCGTCTGGAAATATTTACATGTCTACGTTTCGGCTCCCATTTCGGAGCCATTTTCAAGACTGAGTGACCTTGCGCCTAGGTCTGAGTTGTCTTACTAGCTGGCTATCATCACTGGAGATCGAGGATTGAACGTTGGTGGGATTTAAGGGTTCATTAATAATTATGGCAGGATCAGGTATCGGACGGTCGATGGGAGGTTCGAACGGATTAGTTCCCAAGTCGGAGTAAATAGAAGTATGTCGGACCAAGAGTGGTTTCCAGGTATTGGGGAGTCTTTGAGAATCGTCGCGTTTATTGAAACAGTTGAGACGTTTTTCGATTTCAATGGCTTTACGGGTAATTCTGGTTTGGGGGGTTTTGGCTGTGGCAACGATTTTGGTGTTTTTGAAATCTATTTCGTGGCCTGTTTCTAAATGATGTTGGAATATTGCTGAGTTTGTGTCAGAATTACGGACTGCTAGTTTGTGTTCATATGCTCTACAGGACACTCGTCGGTTGGTCTGGCCGATGTATGTTCTGGGACAGTTAGAGCATGGTATTTCATATATTCCTTGGGTTTCATTGGGGATTGTGTCTTTGGGTGTTCGAAGGTAGGTGGATATTTGGTTGTCAGCTGTGAAAATGGTTTTAATGTCATGTCGTGTCAGAATTCGACTTATTTTATCAGTAACACCATGAATATATGGAAGGAAAGCTTTTTGTCGTTCAGGTTCGTCCTTCGGGGGTCTAGGGTGGAGATCTCGGGTTTGCTGGAGTTTAATAGACTTGTGGATTTGGGAATCGGAAAAATCGTTCTGGGTAAGTGCGGATTTGAGCTTTTCCATTTCATTGGATCTATTGTGGTTATCGGTGAGTTTGAAGGACCTATGTATGAGAGAATTCAGAACCGAATTCAATTGTGCTGGGTGATGATGAGACTTGGCATTGAGGTACCGGTTTGTATGTGTTGGTTTGCGGTAGACGGTGTGAGTGAAAGAATTGTTGGACTTCCTGATGAGATTCATCCCAACATACAATTCACTATGGAAATAGAAAAGGACGACTCCCTCCCATTCTTGGATGTTCTCCGAAATGGGAGCCAAAACGTAGACAAGTAAATCTTTCCAGACGCGGATCAACCGGAAGTTTCAGCCAGTATAGAGTATAACTATATAGTGGGGTCTGCAGCGTTGTAAAAGAAGACTCTTTAAAGTTTTTCCAAGCTTTCGGAATGTTATTTATTCCATCATCAGGGACTACAATATAAAATGTTATATAAAATGTAAAATTCAGAAATATAAGTACTTACATCTTTGTTGAGGATGTTTACATATATGTTATGTTTGCAAAATGAATTTCTTATGATCGTTTTGAATACAACAGGAAGACAATTTTAATTTTAAGAACCACAACTGATCGAAAAAACAGATTGTGTACATAGATTCATGGAAACATAATTCTTTTATTTCAAAATTTAAAATTTCAAATTTGACAATTTTGATGTTCAGAAAGACACTATTCATATGACGTTTGACATGTGGTAAAGTTCTAATCAATGAATCGAACGGAAACAGTTGAGTCGGTCTCATCTATTCCTTAAGATTCTCAAGGAATAAGATGCCCCGACTCAAAAGTCCCATTCGAAACGTGAAAGAACTTTGTTTAGTTTGATAACTGTGTTTGGTTATTCTGTATATTTGATTTTATGTCAAGTGAAAGCAAAAAGGAATATATTTCGCTCAAATGGTTAATATCCGTTTTTTTATTTATGGAATCAGTTTCTTGTGATATGAAAGACATTTCTAAGAAATTTCTTTTTGAAAGATGTGGTTCTATTGCCATTATTTTTGTTGAATGATAGTCCATTCGATGATCCAGATTATTAACATGATGAGCTAAAGCACATCTTTCAGGATGTAGTCTACTATCACTTTTATGAGAAATAATTCTATCTTTCATTAATCTTTTTGTTTGCCCAATATATTTCTTATTGCAATCTTGACAAGGGCTACTATAAACCACATTAGAAAGTGAGGAAATAGGAATTTTGTCTTTTACTTTTGAATAGATACGTTTCATTGGATTCACTGTTTTATTAGCAATTTTTAAGTTGTCAATAGACTGAAAAATTCTGGTGAGTTTAGGTGTTATCTCTTTAATATATGGTAATGATGCATAGAAATTTGGAATTTGATTTATAACAGCAATCTCATTACTATTAGTAATATCATTTTGTATTCTATTGTTATCAATTTCAGTTAGAGATGTAGTACTAAACAAAATTTTCTTTACTAATGTTGGTGGATAGGAATTTTTTATAAAAAGGTTCTGTAAAATTTTTAAATTTTTGTTGTGGAAAGATATGTCTGAAATTTTGAGTACTCTGTCTTTCATTTGTTTCAATAAATTCACTTTCATTGAAAATTTGTGATAGGAGAAAAAATTCAAATACCTACCTGAACTACATGGTTTTCTATACCAATCAATCAATACTGTGTTATCGATTGTTCTTATAAGTTTTGTATCAAGGAAAGGTACTGAAAAATCTCTATCTTCTACTTCAATGGTGAATTGTATGAATGGGTCGTAACTGTTAAAAGTATCCAAAATTTCAGTTATACCATATTCAGGTAAAGATAATATAATATCATCTACATATTTTTTTATGAAAAATATGTTAAAAGAAAGAACAGGAATAATTGTGTCTAGTAATTCATCCATAACATAAGTTGCTATTAGGTGAAATGGAAGATCCCATTGGAGTTCCAAAAGTTTGTTTGTAAAATTTTTTTTCAAAAGAAAAATAATTATTATCGAAAAGGAATCTTATTAAATTCATAAAATGATCTTTTTTGATAGTGCAGTGATTGCTGATACGATACCAATTTTTATCAATTGCTCTTAGGCAAATATCTAGATAGACGTTACTTATGTTATGGATGAATTACTAGACACAATTATTCCTGTTCTTTCTTTTAACATATTTTTCATAAAAAAATATGTAGATGATATTATATTATCTTTACCTGAATATGGTATAACTGAAATTTTGGATACTTTTAACAGTTACGACCCATTCATACAATTCACCATTGAAGTAGAAGATAGAGATTTTTCAGTACCTTTCCTTGATACAAAACTTATAAGAACAATCGATAACACAGTATTGATTGATTGGTATAGAAAACCATGTAGTTCAGGTAGGTATTTGAATTTTTTCTCCTATCACAAATTTTCAATGAAAGTGAATTTATTGAAACAAATGAAAGACAGAGTACTCAAAATTTCAGACATATCTTTCCACAACAAAAATTTAAAAATTTTACAGAACCTTTTTATAAAAAATTCCTATCCACCAACATTAGTAAAGAAAATTTTGTTTAGTACTACATCTCTAACTGAAATTGATAACAATAGAATACAAAATGATATTACTAATAGTAATGAGATTGCTGTTATAAATCAAATTCCAAATTTCTATGCATCATTACCATATATTAAAGAGATAACACCTAAACTCACCAGAATTTTTCAGTCTATTGACAACTTAAAAATTGCTAATAAAACAGTGAATCCAATGAAACGTATCTATTCAAAAGTAAAAGACAAAATTCCTATTTCCTCACTTTCTAATGTGGTTTATAGTATCCCTTGTCAAGATTGCAATAAGAAATATATTGGGCAAACAAAAAGATTAATGAAAGATAGAATTATTTCTCATAAAAGTGATAGTAGACTACATCCTGAAAGATGTGCTTTAGCTCATCATGTTAATAATCTGGATCATCGAATGGACTATCATTCAACAAAAATAATGGCAATAGAACCACATCTTTCAAAAAGAAATTTCTTAGAAATGTCTTTCATATCACAAGAAACTGATTCCATAAATAAAAAAACGGATATTAACCATTTGAGCGAAATATATTCCTTTTTGCTTTCACTTGACATAAAATCAAATATACAGAATAACCAAACACAGTTATCAAACTAAACAAAGTTCTTTCACGTTTCGAATGGGACTTTTGAGTCGGGGCATCTTATTCCTTGAGAATCTTAAGGAATAGATGAGACCGACTCAACTGTTTCCGTTCGATTCATTGATTAGAACTTTACCACATGTCAAACGTCATATGAATAGTGTCTTTCTGAACATCAAAATTGTCAAATTTGAAATTTTAAATTTTGAAATAAAAGAATTATGTTTCCATGAATCTATGTACACAATCTGTTTTTTCGATCAGTTGTGGTTCTCAAAATTAAAATTGTCTTCCTGTTGTATTCAAAACGATCATAAGAAATTCATTTTGCAAACATAACATATATGTAAACATCCTCAACAAAGATGTAAGTACTTATATTTCTGAATTTTACATTTTATATAACATTTTATATTGTAGTCCCTGATGATGGAATAAATAACATTCCGAAAGCTTGGAAAAACTTTAAAGAGTCTTCTTTTACAACGCTGCAGACCCCACTATATAGTTATACTCTTAACTAGTCAGCGACTATTCCTCCTTTATATATATATATATATATATATATATATATATATATATATATATATATATATATATATATATATATATATATATATATATATATATATATATATATATATATATATATATATATATATATATATATATATATGGAATAACGATTTCGTGACTGGTTTGAGTATAGGTCTTGATATAGTGAGGTTGCAGTCAAAAAAGGGGCTAAATTTACGAAGAAAACTCTTTGTCATCTGTCGAGCTTACGGTAATGTTCATTACCTTCTTCGGGACAACTATAAAATGGTTGATTACAATATGTATAAGTTATTTTATAAATGGAGCACTTACTAACGTGAGATTGAAATGAAATTGGATCAGAACAAACAGAAAATACATGAATGGAATGACAATTTTCCGCCCTGATTGAGTAAACTTGTCATTTCATTCCAAGGTTCTGAGTTCTGACATACGTCATGTTGTCCAATATTTTCCACGGATTCGATACGAAAGTGAATAACTTTGTGTTTATCGATGCATTTATTGATGCTTTGACGGATGGCCATTATTTTTTCTTTTATTCATTTTTGAATCTAACAGAATGTGAAGTAGATAAATTCCATGCACAGTTCATTCCGGTTCATTGAGTTTGTTTGACACAGTATACTGAAAGAATCCTGGGGTTTCATCCCAAATGTCACAGTGCAACCTGGCGCGAGCAATACCGGATATCGCTGCCATCGTTAAGTACTTCAAGGGCTGTAAAGCCATTCAGAATCAGAAGATTCCAACTTATATTTATTCGTGTAGAAATATCTAATATCACTCAATATATACCATTGGATTTCACCTCATCTGTGAATTTTGTTCGATTCAGAGTTTCTTTATTTCGTCAGATTCTCAATCGTGACCTTACCAGTCTGGGGCCTTGGCTAACTTTTGGTTCTGAAACATTTTGACTTTTACTTGAGAGATTTGATGAATCCCCACAAATTGTCTTACTTCAAAGGGTTTCAACTTCTGTTGATCTCATAAAAGTTTTGAGTGTGTCCAGCATGAAAAACGTGTTGCACTCAGTGGAAATGCGCACTGAACTTTCATGAAAGCATATACACAAAAAAGTCCCAAGCATATTCTCAACCAGAACAACTGCAACTATACAGAATCTTTCATAGTCTCGTTAAAAAGCGATATCTCCGTTATTGAAGGAAAATAAAATAAAGGTAAAATGCTTTTCTGAAGATAATCTCGAGACTATATACCTAGTTGAAGTCATGGTTTTATAATACTATAAGACTTACCTACCACTTTCAATATTATCATGGAGTTTGTATATAAATGGATGATTACCTCCACAATAATGAGAAAAATTATTGTTAGGCACAGAAACCATAATTTTTAGTATTTGTTTGATAAAACATACCTCAGTTTATATATCCTAGATTGAGTTTTAAACAATACGTGAATATGTTGATCGTATATGTACATGTCGTTGCCCATTCCTCTGGTATTATTCAATTGTATTTCTTCGAATGGAGTAACCTAATATATATTTTATGACAACTGCGCTGGGGAAACTCAAAAGATTTTATGAATGGTAACTGTCGTGCATGTCGAACCATAACATCAGCTATGATAATCACAACGCAGGAGGGATCTCTTCGCATGATACTATGAAAGCACGGCCGAGGACATAAATGGATGTATCGTATCACGGTATATATATATATATATATATATATATATATATATATATATATATATGATGCGTTGTTTTTTCGGGTTTCATTCGGTGTTCTGTGGTTTTGATCCTCTGAAGGATAATTGTCACAACGTTTCGGCATTTGCCATCTTCTAGGTGATGTCTAGAGTTTCGACCTCCGAACTCGACTAATTGATTCGAGTTCTACTTCTCAATATATAGGGGTGTTCATTGATGGTATCTTTGAGCTGGGCCCCTTCCACTTTCTGTGTTGGTCCGACTGCATTTGTCATCGTGTCTGGGTAATTACGTGGTAAGGTCCGATATTGTTCCTCTGGTGTAATCGGCTTGTGTTTTTTTTTTGTGATATAATGGATCTCCACGTTCCTGGTAATCTTTGAGCGTCGTCTCTCTTGTTCATGCTACTCGGTCGTTTCTCAATTTCGATTGCCTCTCTGATTGTTCGAGAGTAGAAGTTTTCATCGCTTGCTAATGTTTTTGTGTTTTCGAAATTGATGTTATGTCCTATCTCCAATACGTGTTGGAAGATGGAAGATGTGGTGACTTTTCCTTTCACTGATAGCTCATGTTCATCTTTGCGTACGTTGATCCGACTGTTGGTTTGGCCGATGTAGGACTTGTTGAAGTCTCGACATAGTACTTCGTAAACTCCCTGGGACTCCAGTGGTAAACAAAACAAAAATTTGAGGTTTTCATTTCATGGTTTTTGTACCTTCTTGAAAGTTGTCACCACTCGATTCAATCAGAATGTATACTTCATTTCAATTGTCAAAATATCCCATATGTAAGAATTTTGAAATTTGATCACAACAGTTCCTTATGGTCAATTTTTTTTCTCTTTCTTCATGATTCCGAGAGTTATATTCCAGAAAAAACACATTCGAATTTCCAGCATCAAAAAATATCATCCATTCAGCAGCGGAAGGAAATTGTAACCAACTAGATGTCCTGGAAAGTGTTTGTATCTCTGTATTATACATTGTAAAATATCTTGTTTAATTTCAAAAAATATGATTTCAGAAAAAGTCATTCTGAACTATGTTTGACTCATAATATTTGTTGACACAGAACCGCACCGAACTCAAAACATTACATTTTGATACCGATACAAACATATGTTTACATTTATTTCCCAGTGCGTGATTATGTGAATAGAAAAATATTTTCAACTCATAGTAGGTGCACAGTTTTTTTGTACTATGAGGATATTCGTGATAGGTTGTCAAAACACTTTTGAATAAGTTATTTCAGTGAGTATTCAGGGGGGAAGGATGGGAGGGTGTTTGTTTTATCTTCTTTTTGATAGAAGAATTTTTTGATAGATCAGGTAAAAGAGGTTCATAGAATTATCATCCCTTTCGATATTCCTTTTTTAGTAAGATTCAGATAACTGTTGTATGCCTCATTTACAAATACTTATCCTATTCCAAAAATTTTGAAATTAAATGGTTGGCAAAAGAGGTTATCCCATTGAAAACCGAGCTGAGTCCTGCTCTAGTAATTGATTTGGTTTTCTCAAGGCAAGAAATAATTGGCATTTCAAGACACAATAGATGATTTAATTAAAAGATGTCAACGTTGCAAACGTGGTTTCATATATATCCAAGCGTGAATAAAAGTGGATCATGTTCACAGATAATAAATTACTTTCTGACCCCATATTTCTTTGCAAATAGGAAAGCAGTTATCGACCTGACTAGAAAGCGCATTCAGGAGAATTAATAATCCCATAGAGAACATTTTAACACAGGATTTCGCGGTTTCCCATGTTCTCGGACAACGGCTAATAGAGTATATTATTGCGTTGCGTTGAAAAAATGTAATATCTCTTCCAGTTCCGAATCGGTCCTAAGAATTTCGGGTGGGATACCTCGTATAAATGGAATAGTTGTGTCAAAAATTGGAATGAATTCATCACATTGTTTGTATTCAACTTGCAGTGTATGTAATAGTATGTATAGATAATATGTATGTTCGGGTGGAATTTTGCAAATAAATTTTGAAGCATGAGTATATCTTCAACCGATGGAGCTGAAATTTTTTATACACGTTTCGTATGGATCACAATGTATGTTAAGTCACTATAAATCAAATATGGCGGACTTTTGAAGAGAGCGGGCAAATTATGTTTAATGCAACCTACAATAATGAAGGTCTCGAAGAGAATAACTCAAAAAATGATGTGGCTCCACTCTAAATCCATGGCGAACTTCTGAAGATGGCAGACTCAGTTTTTTTGCTCTTTGAAACTCCGTTGCTGCGTACGTCTGAAATTTTGGTGGATTAGAGTTTTCGAGGTCCTCTATTATGGTATTTTGGTCGAATTGTTCGAGTCTGTAACATCGTTTGGTAAACTTTGACTTGAGTTATTTGGCGGGATAGGCGTCAACAGCATTGGTTTGCAACCTGTCTAACTTCAAAATCGAACCCGGACTGTATTTCGTGAGGTACAGGTAGGTTAGGTTAGGTTAGGTCAGAAGTGAGTGGGTCTGTTCGGCCCTCCACTGCAACCAACAAGGGTTTATTGTAGCTCACACCTATTCAAACTCGACCAAATAAACCCAGCTTCTTAACGAAGCCGATTAGTTTGTATGGTGAGTGATCTTTCAGGTCAGATGGTAAGAGTGAAGCCTTGCCAAACTCTGAAAACCTGATTCGGTCCGCAGCGGGGCAGGCACTAATTATGTGCTCTGCTGTTTCATCATTTTCCAGACAGAGACGACACAGGCTGTCTTCTGACAGTCCGATTCTCTGCATATGATGATTCAAATGACAGTGACCTGTTAGAAGGCCAGTTAGACATCGTAGTTCGTCCCTACTATAGTCCAACAACTGTTTGGAATAAACGCCTTGGAATGAGCCAATCCTGGAAGACTTTGCCAGAAGTCCATAAATCTTCTTGCCATCCAGGTATTCATTGTTTGTTTGGCAAAGCCTAAGGCGATGCCAATGACAGATTCTGGTCCGATGAAGCTGCTTGCAGCACCCTCCTTTGCAAGGGAGTCAGCAGCCTCATTGCCTTCCAGGCCAGTATGGCCCGGAATCCAGACCAGAGACAATTTGTTAAATCTTCCTATTGAGGAGAGTCGTTTTTGGCAATTTGTTACCAGTTTGGACGTTGATCGGTAAGAGCCAATGGCTTTCAGCGCCGCTTGACTGTCCGAGAATATTTTTATTGACTTGTGTGTGAGGTTGGATTCTGCCAATTTCTCCGCACACAGTTCAATAGCATAAATTTCCGCTTGAAATACGGTCGCATAGGTCCCTAGGCAGGTTGATATCTCTGTCCTGGGTTTGCGACTGAAAACACCTGCACCGGAACCAGAAGGTGTTTTTGATCCATCTGTGAACTAACAACTATCTGCTCTCATTATTTCCTTCTTCCGGAGGATCCAGTCCTCTCTACTCGGGAAAAGAACTGTATAAGGCAGTTCATAGTTTACAGTTGGAGTCATAATGTCAGAGGTCATTCCCAGAATGCTGTGACTTCTAGTGTCAGCCAGCAGTCTAGTATACTCTGCATTAGATTGTTTTGTGCAATTAGCGATGTGCACAAGTCTGTATGCAGTCCATCTAGCCTCTCTCTCCAGAAAAATGTGGAGAGGAGGTAGATCTAGAAGGATCTCCATGGCCGCTGACGGTGTGGTACCTGTTGGAATCTAATACAACAGTTTTATGAATTTATTCTTGATTCATATCACATCAACATGTATATTGAATAACATGTGAAAAACGTTGTAGTTGTCATAAATAAAATTTGATACTGTCACTGTTTTCTTTCCTCCAAATATTGAAATATAAGTTATTTCCATTGCCTGAATTCCAATAGGTTATGGGCCCAGATATCCGTGCATAATAAGATTATTTTCAATTGCAGAAGAAAGGCTTGTCTCATATCATGCCAAACGAAGCTACAACAGTTACTACTTCAGCAGAAGGATCATCGAGTTCTTTGCCGTTCTTCGAGAAATTAAGAGGAGGTGAAAATTATAATGATTGGTCTTTTGCTATGAGTATGCTCCTGAAACATGAAGATTTGTGGTACAGTATTGTTGGATATCCTGAAGGAGATACAACTTCTGATTCGGTTATAAATCAAGAAAGGATCAGAAAGCATTAACTAAAATTTGCCTTATGGTTCAACCGAACTGCTATTCTCATATCAGAGCAGCAAATAAAGCAAAAGATGCATGGACAAAGTTACAATCAGCGTATGAAGATAAAGGACTAAATAGACGGATAACTTTGCTCAGATCACTCTGCTCAATTAAGCTAGAAAATTTCCACAAAATGGAAGATTATGTCAATGAATTCATGAATCTTTCCCAAAAGATGAATTCAATTGGAAAACCAGTCGACGATGAACTTCTTGGCGCCATGATGCTTCAAGGACTTCCTGAAAGTTATGAACCGATGGTGATGGCTATTGAACATTCGGGTGTGCTTATTACGAGTGACTTCATCAAATCGAGGCTTCTCCAAGATACCAAATGGAATAGTGAACGATATTGTTCAAAACAAGCATTGTATTCTCAACATAACAATGTGAAGCTGCCTAGAAAGAAAAAACCATGGTGTTGGAAATGCCGTTCTACAGATCATTACACGCAAAATTGTACCAAGAAACCTGATTCTCTTCCAAATTCATCCTATAAGAAGCCTGAGAAGAAACACGATAAATCATCTAAGGACAAAGTTTTACTGACTGCTTTGGGATGTCAAACGAATCAACAGAGTTGGTATTTGATTCTGGAGCATCAACACACATGACTCATCGCAAGGAGTGGTTAGTAAAAAAAAAAAATACAGACACATATATATTCATGTGTACCATGCAAAATTGACAAATTGACTTTAATTATCAGGAAACACCTGAAGATGGAGAAAAGTGGATAAACATAATTTTTTGTAGTAAGGTACATATATTGGGCTCAGATATTTTGGTTATTATGTAAAAGTATTTTGATATTGTTCTTTACTTGACCAATTGTCTGATAATATATGTCGAGATCTGCACAGAATTGATTGAATAATTTGCTCATTGCTACGATTGGGGATTTGAGAAGTATGTTAGTTCTTGAATTGGGTAAGTAGAAAGTTAGTTCATTTCTAGAGTGTAGTCTCGGCACATGAAAATTAAAATAAGAGAGTAATTCAGGACAGTCTACTAGATTGTTTACTAATTTGAAAATAAAGATTATTGAATAGTAGGTTCTTCGGTTTTGAAGGGATAGTAGTTTGAACTTATTTAGTAATATTCTGTTGTCGATACCTTGTTCTGGGTAGATCCCATCTAATTTATAAGTGATGTATTTCATGAAGCCTCTTTGGATAGATTCTATTTTGTTTGTGTGAATATTGTAAAAAGGCGACCATATTAGTGAACCATACTCCAGCCGAGATCTCACGTAGGCATTAAACAGTGCTATAAAGCTGTCCTGCTTACGAAAGTTCTTACAATTCCGATATATGAGACCAAGCATACGTTTGGCTGCACATGTCATTGAACTATATTGGATAGAGAAGCTCAATTTTGAGTCGAAGATGATACCAAGATCCTTTGTTTGATTGCTTTTCTGAAGGGGAGTGTTATTTATATGGTAGTCATATTGTGTAACATTATTTTTGAGGGTATATTGGGAGTATTTGCATTTATTAATGTTGAGAGGGAGATTATTTTCGACGCACCAAGCATGTAAGAGTTCAAGATCTTTTTGTAGAATGAAGCAGTCCTTGTCAGATACAATGGGTCGAAATATTTTTAAGTCATCTGCAAAAAGTAAGAAGTGACTTGAGATATTAGTTCCTATATCATTAATGTAAAGTGAGAATAAGAGAGGTGCAAGGTTACTTCCTTGGGGGGCACCGCTGTTTGCAACAAATTGGGAGGATTTGTGGCCTCTATAATCCACGAACAGAATACGATTAGTTAGGTAAGAGCGAAATAGGTTCAAGAGTTGTGTGTCGAAACCATAGGAATGCAGTTTATTGAGGAGAATATTATGGTCCAACTTGTCGAATGCCTTCGAGAAATCCGTGTATACTGTATCTACTTGGAGGTTTTGATTAAATGCATTACTGACTGTTTGTGTGAAACACATTAAGTTTGTAATTGTAGATCTTTTACTGAAGAATCCGAATTACACAAATCAAGCAAATAATGGTTTAGAAGTGTTTGTTGCAAATAATCAGACTTTATACAGTGAAGGAATGGGTGATGTTCCTGTTAGATTGAAAACGGATTCCCGAATCGAAATGATTTCTGAAGTCACATATGTTCCGCATCTTGCATCTAATTTGTTATCAGTGAGTCAACTAGTTTCCAAAGGTTATGTTGCAGTTTTCGACAAAAATGGTTGCAGGATCCTAGACTCCGAAAATTGTAATATAGAGGGTGAAATACAAGCCACTGCTACTCACATAGGTGGTATCTATCGCCTCGATATCAAGGAATTCGCAAATACAGTAACAAGAGGTACACACCTTCTATGGCACAAGAGATTGGGACACCTCAATAGAATCAGCATGCAACTGTTGAGGGATGAATTAGCCACTGGAATTTCTTTCAGCAACGAAACTGAGAGCATTCAATGTGTACCCTGTATACAAGGAAAGCATTCCCGTCAACTTTTCAAAAGTGACGAACACAAACTGTCAAATGAAAAGTTGGATCTTGTCCATATGGATCTTTGCGGACCAATGCAAGTTTTGTCTTGGGGTGGAAGTAAATATTTCTACAGCCTAATTGATGACTGCACAAGAAAAGTGTTCATATATTTCCTCAGAAATAAAAGCGAAGTGAAGTATTTTTTCGAACAATTCAAAAATCGAGTTGAAACTGAATGTGGCAGAAAACTGAAGCGAATACGCAGTGATAATGGAGCTGAATTCACTAACCACGATTTCCAATCTGTTTTGAAGAATTCTGGTATTCAACATCAGCTCACCGTGCCCTACAGTCCTCAGCAAAATGGTGTTGCTGAGCGCATGAATAGAACGATTATGGATAAAACACGCTCAATAATGAAAGAATGCTCCTGTGATCAACGTTTTTGGGCAGAAGCGGTCAATACTTCAGTTTATTTGATTAATAGATCCCCCACTAAAGTTTTACCAAAAATTACACCAGAAGAGAAATGGACTGGGCATAAAATTGATCTTAGTCATCTTCGAATTTTTGGGTGTGTAGCATATGCTCATGTTCCTGATGAAAAACGGAAGAAATTGGACCCCAAAAGCATGAAATTCATTTTTGTTGGATACTCCGAAGAGTCTAAAGCATATAGACTTTTCAATACAACAACTAAGGAAGTAACCAGATCAAGGGATGTTATATTCTTAGAAAATGAATTCGAAAATTCTAGACAAGGTACCGAAGAACTCAAAACGAGTATTCCACTAAATACATTATTGCCTTTAGATATGGATTCATATTCGCCTTGTGAAAATTCTCATGAATACACCGAAAATAATATTGAAGTTGAAGACAGTCCTGTAGAAGACATTCCACAACAATGCAACTCCAGTGCAGATGATGTAGAGCCAAGGTATCCACAACGACAGCGCAAGATGAAGATGTATCCAGATTTTATGCTTTATCAAACAATCTGCGATTCTGTCAGTGAACCTCAATCCATGAGAGAAGCATTTTCTGGTGAACATTCTATCGAGTGGAAAGCTGCAATGCAAAATGAAATCGATTCCCTTCGTGAAAACAATACGTGGGTTTTAGTTGATAAACCCAGAGAGAAAAATATCGTCAAATCTAAATGGATTTTCAAATTGAAACGAAATTCCAATGGGAAAATAGTCCGTTTCAAAGCAAGACTTGTTGCTAAAGGATTCACGCAAAAATATGGTGTGGATTATTTTGAAACTTTTTCTCCTGTCATAAGACATTCTTCATTGCGCTTTCTTTTTGCACTTGCTGCTCAGTATGATCTTGATATGCGGCATTTAGATGTCATCACAGCATTTCTACACGGTAACCTGGAAGAAAATATCTACATGGATCAACCAGAGGGTTTCATTGTTGCGGGGGAGGAGAGTAAAGTATGTCTTCTTCGCAAGGCTATATATGGTCTCAAACAGTCGGCACGTGCATGGAATAAGATCATCAATGAAGTTCTCTGCAGCATGGGTTTCAAAAAATCGTGTTACGAAAGCTGTTTATATTTCAGAATGGAAAATAATCGTATCACAATTTTGGCATTATATGTTGATGATTGTTTCTTGTTCTACAATGATCAGCTTGAAACTGAGGAGTTAATCAAAGAACTTTCATCACATTTTCGTATTAAAGACTTGGGAGAAACTAGTCATTGTCTTGGTATAAAGATCACCCATGACAGGAAAACAGGCAAGTTAGACTTAGCCAGAGGCAATATGTTGTTGATTTATTAAATAAATTTGGAATGCAGGATTGTAATCCAGTTGGTACGCCCTTGGAAGCGAATGTGAAATTCAATAATAATTTTCAACATCACCTAGAAAATGTTCCATATCAGCAGGTAAGTGGATGTCTAATGTATCTGAGCGTTATGACCCGGCCTGATATCTCTTTTACTTGTTGCTATTTGAGCCAATTCAATTCAAAACATTCTGCAGAACACTGGCAAGCTGTCAAGCGTGTACTCCGGTATCTTAAAGGAACTGCAAATTTGGAAATTGTATACACTAGAAATAATGAAAATGTTTTCACCGGATTTGCTGATGCAGATTGGGCAAGTGATGCTTCTGACAGAAAATCTTTTACTGGATTTGTATTCAAATTTGCGAATGCTGCTGTTTCCTGGGAATGTAGGAAGCAATGTACAGTCGCTATGTCTTCTAGTGAAGCCGAATACATGGCATTGAGTGATTGTACAAAGGAGGCGATTTATCTGAAAAATTTGATGAGTGAGGTGTTAGGAGTTTCGAAACCAATAAAATTGTTCAACGATAGCCAGAGTGCGCAGAAAATTGCTGTGAACCCTGTTATGCATAGAAGAACGAAGCATATCGACGTTCGTTTCCATTTCATTAGGGAAAAAATTGATCAGGGAGAAATTTTGTTGGAATACCTTCATACAGCTGAAATGATAGCAGATATTTGTACTAAAGCTCTTCCAAAACCAAAGCATGATTTTTGCGTTAGTGCTTTGGGACTTTCAAAAATTGTTTAACTATTGTATTACGGGGGAGTGTTGGAATCTAATACAACAGTTTTATGAATTTATTCTTGATTCATATCACATCAACATGTATATTGAATAACATGTGAAAAACGTTGTAGTTGTCATAAATAAAATTTGATACTGTCACTGTTTTCTTTCCTCCAAATATTGAAATATAAGTTATTTCCATTGCCTGAATTCCATTAGTACCGATGGCACCACAGATAGCCAAACAGGCCTGTCTCTGTAAGCCAGAGGGCTTTGCCTGAGCCGTTTTCTGAGAAGCCTTCGGCCACCAGGTAATTGCCCCAGGGGGGGGGGGAGGGAAGGGGGGGAAAAAGAGTAGAAAGAGACCAGTAAAAAAAGAAAGGGGAACAAAGGGGGGAAGGGGGGGTGTTCCTCTTTTTTTTCTGAAAAAGGATTCGAGAACAAAAATTCTCCCCCATTCGGGGGGAGGAGAAAAAAACAACAAACCCCAAAAAAAAAAAAACACAAAAAAAAAAAAAAAAAAGGGGAGGGGGGGAAAAAACTCCCCCAAAAAAAAGGGAAAAAGGGGGGGGAACAAAGAAAAAAAAGGGGGGAAAAGAAATTTTTAAAAAAAAAAAAAAAAAAAAAGATCTTCCTAAGTTAGAAAAAAAAGTGAGGGGGGGAAAAAAAGGGGACCCCTGGAACCCCCACACTTCAACCAGGGAGGGGGGGGGTTTGTTTGAAGGGGGGTTGTGAAAAAAAAAAGGGAAAATGGGTTCGTCTTTTGGAAGAAAATGGAAAACTTAGGGAAGAAAAAGAAAAGGAAAGAAAAAAGGGGAGGGAACCAAGGGGGGAATGTTCCACAAAACCAAAGAAAAAACCACCCTCTTCAAAAAAAAAAATGGGAAAAAGTCCAAAATCAAAAACGCCGCGAAAATTCCTTACGTTCCCAAAAAAAAAAAAAAAAAGGGTTCTTTCCCCACAAGCGCAGTTTGTATCAATAAATCCACAAACAGAAGAATTTCAGAATTTCTCGACAAGATTCCGTTTCAAGTTCAAAAAAATTTTTCGATGCCCAGGGAATTTAAAAAATTTATTTTTCTCTCTTTCGTTTTCCTCTTTTTTTTTTTTTCTTTCTCCTCTATTTGTTTTCCTCTTTTTTCTTTTTCTTCTTCTTCTATTTGTATCTCTTCTCAATAAAAAACATTGAAATCATAATAATTCATTACGCTGTCAAATCAGTTTTTCTTTATTTCTATTGGCCGTGATGGAAGAACAGAAACAGACAGCTGTTATCTGAATCAATGTGCCTTTTACTCACTGTACTATCCTCATGCTCCGATATATGGGCGGTAAATTTTTGTGTTACTGTTATTATTATTATTATATGTACACATTCACTGTATTATGTGGGTAATAAAAATATTATTTAGGTAATCATTGGTCTGACAATAGTCACATAAATCCAATGAATTTGTTTGGGACCTAAACCCCAAGATTTACCACAAATCCTTCGACAAGTCCATAGGGACAATTTGGCTTTGTGTAAAACTTTTTCCAAGTGGGCGTTTCAGGTGAGGTTTTTTATCAAGGACAATGCCAAGATATTTCACCTCCGTTCCAAATGGAATGACCTCACCATTGAGAGAAAGTGGCGTTAAATCATCCAAGTTGTGTCAAAAATTGGAATGAATTCATCACATTGTTTGTATTCAACTTGCAGTGTATGTAATAGTATGTATAGATAATATGTATGTTCGGGTGGAATTTTGCAAATAAATTTTGAAGCATGAGTATATCTTCAACCGATGGAGCTGAAATTTTTTATACACGTTTCGTATGGATCACAATGTATGTTAAGTCACTATAAATCAAATATGGCGGACTTTTGAAGATAGCGGGCAAATTATGTTTAATGCAACCTACAATAATAAAGGTCTCGAAGTGAATAACTCGAAAAATTAAGTGGCTTCACTCTAAATTCATGGCGAACTTCTGAAGATGGCAGACTCAGTTTTTTTGCTCTTTGAAACTCCGTTGCTGCGTACGTCTGAAATTTTGGTGGATTTGAGTTTTTGAGGTCCTCTATTATGGTATTTTGGTAGAATTGTTCGAGTCTGTAACATCGTTTGGTTAACTTTGACTTGAGTTATTTGGCGAGATAGGCGTCAACAGCATTGGTTTGCAACCTGTCTAACTCCAAAATCGAACCCGGATTGTGGAAATCACTTTGAATCATTCATCTTGTTCTTAGTCGCAACCTTTTATTTTCGTTCTCCTAGCGTTGAAGTTACGAAAGGCAGTTATCATAGATACCAGTTAAGATGCCTAGGATACCATGGTGTATCTACTTATACCTGAATAATTTTGGGATAAACTTGGCAAAAACCGATTGCTTGATTTCTGAGATCGCAAAAGCTTCAGATCGCTATTGTAGATGGCGATCAATCATATACCATGTGAAGCTTAATTTTCAGTAGAGAGGAATGTGCAACCGAATATTCTACCACTGTTTATTATTTGCCCACTGAGATTTTGACAGCCCTGAAAGCCAATCAAATGCGTTTTAGAAAACGTGCATGTAACGTGGAAACCTACCGTTAACAACCTGTCAATACTGTCACTGTCGTCACCTGCTACCTCCACAAGTTTTTAGTGTTTTTATATCAGTTTGTGAGACTAGACTTTGATTCCGAGAAAATTTACTTTGCCCATTCACCTGAGAATGTACGACTCATGCTAGTGTATTGAAAGTGATAGACTGTCTTGGAATTGGGAATACACACATCAGTTACGCAACGGTTCAAAATACGTATCACATCGATATTTCCTTCATTCAAACAAAACTTTGTTTTCAATATCTCATTGATGAGAGCTACAGATGTTTCCTCCTCGATATAAGACTCTCGCTCAAGCTGAAAAGAATAAAATTAGCTACAACGCTACATTCATGTTATTATTTTGAGGCGATTTGTTTTGTACTTACTTCAGGTACTGAATAAAGAATATTTGGATCCACAGATTTTGTCTGACCACACAAAATACGAAATCTCCTACACATCGTGAAAAAGTACTTGTAAAAACATCAAAGCTTATTCTACTTATATAGACTTTCAAACACTGTTGAATGCGAAGAAATAATTTCAGTGTCCATTGACAACAATAAACCTCAAAGTTACATCAATGTCAATCTGACAAAACCGACATTAGACAGATTTTCGAAAATGCTCATATAACGCCCCCTATACAAAAATTAGAAAGCTTTTGTAATCGTCGATTGTTTTTCGCCAAGAAATTCTAAACAATATCGAATCACTAGATACACCAGGGTTTCCTAGGCATCTTAATACCAGTAAACATTTTTTCATTTAACCGATTCCATAGTTATCCAGCCTCTGATAATACACAAGCATTTACGGATCATATTCAATACACTTCGCCTCCCAATGTGACTCAGTTATCAACATGACAATCGTAAATAACTTGGGCAACAACAGGGTCATTCCTTGGCCAAATAACAGGATCTCTGGATATTGTAGGAATCACTTTGAATTATTTATTTTGTTCTCAGTCACAACCTTTTATTTTCGTTCTCCTAAGGTTGAAGTGACGAAAGGCACTCATCATAGATACCTGTGGACGATTCATATTGAATTGAATTTTCAGAATGATACAAATGCACACGAACTTCTTGAAATCGTACTATACCTATGGATACTACGAAGTTGTGAATGAAGAATGACTTCAAAATTAGTATATCGTTCACCAGGCAGAAGAAGCCAAAAATTCCTGGACGACTGTGAAGATTGCTAGAAACACAGAGTCCAGGAATGTGGCTTCTCCTACGAGAAAAGTATACAATTTTTCCGCAAATCGCTTGGAATTTGACAGATATTGATTAATTGTGCAAAAATCGCGAAAAATTTCATTCACAAATAAATGTTGCTCTGGAATTCGTGACAAAATTACTTCGGTTACTATGGAAACTGTTTTCAATAATTTATGTAATACACTAACAACTGTAAGAAAATATCATTTTTCCGGCCTAGTCCGGGAAATACGTACTTCCCGGACTAGGCCGGGAAAATGCCACCTTCTCAAAGAAAAACCGTCCGGAAAGTGGGTCGGTTGCCGAAAAAATAGTGTACGCAACACGACCGAAAATAGTTTTTTTGGACTCGCAGACTTCCAGGATTCGCTACGCTCGTCCTAGAATTTTGTCCACTCGTCCAAAAAAACAGTATTTTCCGGACTTGTTACGTAAATTACTATTCTTTACAGTAAAGAGATATTTTTTCAGATTTTTGTATCTTTTCTGTCACTGTAAGCAATATAGATCCAGTTTTTCAGCATGAATATAGGAAAAAGCAATCATGTCTATGTCTGAGACCCTATCTTATACTATTTGAATCAATTGTCTTCCTGTCATATATCAGTTTCACTTTCGAGTTTGTGAAGTTCAAACCTCACAATTATAGACCTATGATTTGCTTGAATTATATTACTATACCTTTACATTATAGAAGTTATCACAATGCTAATCAAGCGTTAATACACGATACTCTCACCGTTTTGTATATGAATGCCCCCATTTTGATTTGCATTGTGACAACTTTCTTACAGTAACAGTTTGATCTATGAACCATGCATAAATATTGATTATCCCAACTTTCATTTGTTTAAGGGTGACTGAAATTTATCACCATTAGCGCAAAAGGATCTGGGGGAAGACGCATTCCAGACCTGTTCCTATCATTGAGGTTATGTCCCACAGTAACCTTACCAATGGTTCACATCGAAATATTTTTCAATTATCATTTATATTTATAAAATAGACAGCATTCGATTAACGGATGTTTTTGCCAAATATTTGTTTTGGCCATTCTAAATAGATTTTTCTCTTTCATCAAGACAAATTTTAAGATATATTAATTCAATAATCATTTTGTATTTTCACAAGAATGTTCCATTCTTTTCTCTGATATATTCTTCAGAATAATAGTATAGTATGCAACGATTATGTAATGATGGTTATCAATAATCAACCAGGATACGAAACGAGCCGGAAGCGACTTTATGTGATAATCATTACATGAGAGTTACATAAGCTATTTTTTCTGCACCCGATAAATAATGAAGAACTATAAATATTATATTTAAATTTGTGTTGAACACAATAATAGTGATTAATCGTATTTGTTGGAAAAAAATACTAAATTGTAATTGAAAAAAAACATCAATAAGAAAAGCAGAAAAAAAAGGAAAAAATGAAAAAATGAAAAAAAAGCGTCTGCCCGGGGGTAGTTTCGAACCAGCGTATCATATTGTGGTTTAGTTCGAATCAAGCGATTCAGTTAGCTTCGCCATGAGCTTCTTTACTGAGTATTATCGAAAATGAGGAGGTCCGTTGATATAGTTTTTTATAGACTCTCTTAGATTTTGGTGAATTATTCTGTGCTGCATTTTTCTCCTATATTTGTGGAGTTCTACATATATCAGACATTTTGATAATATTATTATCGAAGTTTAGCTATATTCTATGAAAATGTAATACCTACCGATTTTGACAAACGTCAAATGCACAGTATGATTGATTAAAATAAAGGGATTCTATTGATTGAAAATCTGTATCGTGATGAAAAATCTGTATCAAAATGGATTTCATTATGAAACGATTTATGGGCATACAAGTATGCCATTATGGTACTGGTGAACATAAATAAGAACATGACGCTAAACCTATGAACAGAATACCTCTGTTACCGATTAAATTTATTAGCTGTTTGAGTTGCAGATTTGATGACGCACCGACTTTTTGGGATAGATTAGACATCTACACTTGTACAGATTCCAATTCCTATTTTACAGATTATGGTAGGTCAAGACCCCAAAAAAGCTAGGAAAAAAATTGTTCTGATTGATTTTATTTTCTTCAATTTTCAAATTAAGTAAAAACAAGTATCATTAGTCACTTCCTCGACATTTCTCCGACCTCACGCAACAAAATTAGTATTCTTACATAAATGTCCTCGACTTGAGAGATTCCCTCAATGGGGTGGAGGTTTGAACTGTCAAACTCAAGTTACCCCGGGACCTACCTCGAGGATTCCTAAGGTGTAGTTTGCTGGCGTTGTTTGTATGGAAATCCATACGATTACCAGGCACAACATAACTTACGTAATGTGCAAAACCCTATAGAATTTTATGAAGACTATCAGCTCAGAAAAAGAATGCGATGTCGCGAAGAATCATTGCTTCATACCATACTACCTTTGTTGAATCTCAACGAAAACCCAAATTATAGAGGACTTCCGATTCTTCCAATATTGTAGTTATATGTAGATTTTTTGCAACTGAATATTTTCAGGTGAGAACAAATTAAGCTATTATTATCATTATATTACTTATTAACCTACTAGCTACAGAGTCCTGTTCTGAAATAGCGGGGTACTTCAAATTACATACTGTTACTGATAAAAAGGATTTCCAATTTGACTTTCAAAAAATTTCTGAAAAGTGACAAGAATAAGTCGTGGTCGATTTTGAATTTTCTTGAGCATACCTTTCGTGATTTTTAACTAACTGTACAAATAGATAGATGTGTTTAGTCTGTTTCTTACTATTCAGAGATTTCATTTTCAGTATTTGCAAACATGTAATAAATTATAAACAATTATAAATTAAAATGAGGAATACCTCCTTATTTGCAGCTGCGGTTTCATCTTCGGTCCAAGAAAAGGAACTGTACTTGTTTCGAAAACTTGCTCGAGAAAACAATTGTATACTGCATACACCACCTACGCCGTCTTCTCTTCCCTGCGTGAAGCCCATTGAGATTGGAGACCATGCCATAAGACCTAGAAATGAAAATTTAAGTGGAAAAGTATGAAGATAACCCTACATTGATCTAATGGAAAATGGCTCAAATGGGTCAAATTTCCTGATTTTTGATATTCCGTAGTGGAGGCCATTTTCAACATAAACGACCAAAGGCACAACCTTCTCCATTGAGGTGTTTGGAATATGCAGGTCGTCAAGGATTGAGAATTTTCTGACTCCACAATAAATGTTTCGACTGCATTCGCTTGAAATCGTGATATGTAGTCGTTCTTGGAAATAATTTTGAGAGCAAAACATGATTGAAGTGATCAGTTACGGATATACAGAAGATATGCATGGAAATTTGGGAAATAATGAGTATATCGGATTGCGCCAATTATTATGTTCATTTCGAGTCTGAAAGTCGTCCAAGATTCTTCTCCATTTATATGAATGCTAGGTGACAGAGAAACATATAACTGAAACTATAAGGAACGAACTCCAAGAGATGGATCTAACGTGTTTACCTTGTATATTATCGAAATCATTTCCATCACTACTCAATAGAAATAAGAATATGCCTCCGTAGTAGGAAGCTGTTGTAGGCTTGTAAGTACGAAAAGCATTTGCTCTTTTTGGTGACACATCAGTATCTACCGAAAATATATTATCCTCACAGGAATGAAAGAACATTTGCTACCTCGGTAGCAGGCATTCTCACCAAAATTATTCCTTGATGATGAAAATGATTGACTTTCGAAGAGTACTTCCAATTTCCCAATGCTGCAAAGCCTTAACATTAACTAGTTCCATTCCTATTGAGTCAGCAACGACTACCTACCCTATATAAAGAATTGTTAGACGAATATCTGCCCATACCGCCCTGATCAATAACTTCCCTGACGGAACAACCAACCAAAACAAAGCAAATACCTCAATTAACTAATCGCCAAAGATACCAAAGATACTGGTATTGATGATACTTCTCCCAAATTTTCATCTGACTGTACAATTGGTCAGATACTACTGATGATAATATAAATCAAAGCTCTCTAAAGATGGGTCCTGTCCATTCAGGTGTTATGTATATTATGTATATATAAAAAGATGTTTTCACGGATTTTTGTTTATGCAAGATTGTCTCTCCAGGGTTTCTATCCGTTTGGATTTTTCTGATTCATTCCACGTTTCGATTTACATTTTGAAGTGGATGTGGATGTTTTCACGAATTTCGTTAATGCAAGATTGCCTCTACGGGGTTTATATCCATTTTGTTCCCTTTGATTCGTTCGACCTCTATATTGAAGTCATTCTTGAGAACTGTCAGACGAATATCTGTCCATACCGTCCTTATGAATTACCCCCCTTGCGAAATAACCAACCAAGATAACCAAGACAAGGCAAATTCTTCAATTGTCACTGATAATATAATATCACAAGAGCTTAAATTATTTCCAGGAATGCAAAACCTCGAATGGGTACTAGTTGAGTCTATCGTCCTTTCATAATTTTAGATCACTGAAGTTGTTAGAAATATATTTTGCATAATGCAGTTACATTATTTAAGGGTTGTAGAACATATGTTCATTTTTTGAACTGTCAAAATATCGTGGCGCCTCGAAAAAGTTTCCAGAAACCAGAAGAAAACAAACGGATGAAGATCAGTGTGTAACGACCGGTAGGGTTATGTAATTGTTCTTTCATTTTTTATTTCTCTTCTAGGTACCCACAATAATCCCTTAATATTTTCTTCCTAACACTGTACCTCTATTTCAACCTATCTGTATAAGTTTATGTTTACAGAATAGACAACTTTACAATTTACAATCCCATCGCTCTGTTACTAGTGTGGTAATTGCTGAAGGGTATTATTTTTGTATTATTTTAACATTAACACTTGCTTATCAACATTTCTCAACTAGTTCACACTTTAGCAAAAATAATCCCAACGCTAGATCACCAGATGTAACGGCTGCGAGAGTTATTGTAATTCTGCATGAACGCTTCTAGTATCTTATTTCTCTTATGTAAATCATTTATCAACGATTACTTTATGTTTTCCTCAAAAAAAAATCATATATCAGATTTCAATCCCTCTGCACGTTACTAGACGGAATAATTGGCTAAAGGCTTTTGAATTCATTAAGGCAGCTTGTTGTCACCAGACGAGGAGGGTAATTCCACGTCAAATTTTGGATGTTATTAAGGCAATTTCCGAAAGAGGCATGAATTCGGCCCTTCGCACGAAGAAAGGGTCTTTAGTGAGAAACCTAGGGTTTAATTTCTGCTTCTTCGTATACTCTGAAATCTGAAAATAGGGCGGCTTGTAGGAAATGAAATCCTCTGATAACTTTAAGCAATATATTAGCAACGAAATGAAAATAGCAACGAAATGAAACTTTTACAAAATAGATTTAGAGAAAAAAATATATAACAAAAGAAATATGAATTAAAAACAATTCATAACAAAAAAACATTTACTGTACTATTTAGTTTAATCAAAATATTAAAAAATGAATTGAGACCGGTAATGGTCTTCTCTATGCATAAGAAAAATGAAAATTCCACAAACAGAAAAAATGTGTACTCAGAACACAAAAACCTGATGTACTTATATCTATAAATGCCTCTAAATTTGCCCTACTGGCTAAATGTTTATAATAGGCCGCCCTACGGCCCATCTCAATTACTACTCGATGTCAGAGAGAGTCAGAAAGATTTCTCAACTTGTAATTCAAACAACAGATATAAAATTAATGATGGCTTTCTCTTCCCAAAAGTAAATAAAATGGTTATTTACGTTAACACACATCAAAATTAACATACCAAGTTTTCTGTCTATCTTGCATGGCTGTTTCCATTCCATAGATTTTTTGGTATTCCAAGATATGGCACTTTGCACCCAAATCAATTTGACATTATTCAATTTCCCGAAATTTTCTGACCGTTATTAGATACACGTAATGAAACGCGCCCCCATAATTTTGGTAGGGGACAAACCTGAAAAAGGCCGTCCCCTCGCGTTCGCGAGTTTGTTTCTTGACCGTGTCTCTAGATTAACTACTTAAGAGCGACCTTTTCCCGTCCACTCTCATTTTTGCATATTTTGCAAAAATTGCAATTCTGTCACGCTGGATGAATAACCATTCGTCGGACTGATCCCACGCGAAGGCGATGTTTTGTCTATCAAAAAGTTTACACGTCGGAAATCACAATTCTCAAATGAATTTTGATACATTGTATATTAAGCTTTCATATACAGGGTGCGAATACTTATATTGAGTTCACTCAAAAATGCTCAGCATTACAAGTGACTACATCTATTTCTACTATTATATAATAATATATCCAACCGCATGAAATGAAAAGACATGAAATGACAGGGAGATTGATATGTTTTCAATAGCTTCGCCTCAAAAATCAGTTACCCGACGGAGTTGGAAGTTGTTTCGTGGTTGAATATACAAAGTTAAAGTTTCCTCTAGATCGAGTTCTGTCTGTGATGTTATCCGTGCGAAAGCAACTAGATAATGAAATGAATGTACGTACCCCTTTTCGAATATGAGCTAAATTAAAAAGAACAGTGAACTGAGTCTTCAGAGATTTCACGGCAATTGGAGACACGGCAGACGCGAAGGAATGAAAATTTGAAACTCGTCTAGACATTCGCGTGAACATGAATACATCTGTGCCATTGAAAACTCGTTCTTGTATTTCTCCGGAGTATGAGTGCAATTCAGATTATAAGAGAAATACTCACATTTTGCAGTACCGTAACGCGTTGTTATAAAGGATTCTCTTGAATTATGCCATTGAATGTGGGATAACCTATGTAATTCTACTAGTTCCATTAGTGATTTCGCGTTTTCTGTTCACTATGTAATTCCTCTCTCGTTATGGACAATCCGATCAACATCTTTCTATATAGAGTTCCTATGGTTAGTATAAAGCTAACAGTGCATGTACTCAGATTTGCATAATGAATCACCGGATGCTCTACAGTGGTTTTCAGTACAAAATAGGTTTTATAAAGCAGCAATGGTATTCGTTTTCAAAACTGTTAATGTTAAACTGTAATATGCTACCATCATATTCCAGTGAATTTATTACATTCCGAAGTAGCACGCATAATTATAATAAAAGAAATCAAATCAATGATTTTCATTCGCCAAAATGCAACCTAAAAGGTTCAATGAAAATATTATTTTATTAAGGCTTGAATCAATTTGATAAGTAACCTCAAGACAGAAGAAGCAGCAAAAGTTTACATGTTCAAATACAAACTGAATAATTATATAAAAAAGAATAATATTCAAGGATATTGAAGTGATTGTACTTGTGTATGTATATGTGTGTATATGCGTATATATGTGTACATTCGTTAGTATACAGGTCTGACATAGAGTTAGATTCAAATTTTCCTTGTATAATACGTATCTACTGTTAATCTCATATATTAATGTGATGTTTGTGTTAGGATTGCCCTATTCAAATAAACTCATTCATTCATTCAAATAAAAGCGACCGGGCTCACACTTCACACAGTAGCTCGGTGACACCAGTTTAACTGAGAACTTCAATGAAGTATCTAAATAATTAGCTGTCAATAACCAATATGCGGTAATCTTGGCAGTAATTATCCATAATATTTACTGCGCATATTATATTGTTACCATTTTTTCTTGGGTTCGATTATCAAAACTCCGAACAACACTTTACTGCTTTTATTGTTCGTTCGTTCTAAAATTTTTCTGAAATTGTTCGTTTCCGTTAACCAGCTGACGAACGTCAACTCTCAGAAGTCGAAACTTACCTTTTAAGGTGCGATTACCCAGCACGGTGTCCCAGCGGAGAATCGAACCCCAGTCTTCCGCTTGAAAGGCGAATGTGCTTACCACTACAGTACCGAGAACCACAAATCTATCAAACTTTCTGTACTAAAAATCCGAATTCCGCACTTAGCAAAGCTCTATCCGATAAAAACTTTGTAAAACTCGCCGCCTCTCCACTAAGCTTGAACTCTGATAAATATCTGCTGAACTCTCTGATAAACTCTCCACACTTTGACTCCTGCACTTAGCAATATCAAAGCTCTCTTCGATAAAAACTCTGTAAAACTCTCCGCCTCTTCACTAAACAAGAAACTCTGATAACTATCTGGATAAATATCTGAAAAACTATCTCCTGTAGCGATGAAGCGCTTCCGTATAAGCCAAATCTTGATGACCGAATTTTCTCGGCGAGCTGCGATCTCGCTAATAAACGATCTCCCTTCGACCCCTCATATCAATTTGCGTTTACGAGCTACAGGCCCGGCGCTAGGACATTTCGTAACAATATAATTATATTCTTGGATCTACTACCCACTACTCGGTTGATTGCATTTTTTGTTCTGGACACCAACAGATCGGCAGTATATACTTTCTCCCAAGTAATCAACTCCCAAAAACATAATATATTATCGCCTCAAGCTAATATGGATATTTGTTGATAGGTATTTCAATAGTAGAGTCAGACACTGAATAGACACTTCCTAATTTATAAAACCATACGTCAGCGTCAGGGCCGTTAGTTGATGCTTGGCGCCGGGAATGTGAACTTTGCCTAATATCTTTTATCGAATAAGCTGTAGGTCTATCATCTTCAGCAGTCTATGCATCTCCAATTTGATATATACTGTGCCATGAGTCACATGGATCTTTCCAAATGTTTATTCCATTTAAGAACTTGATGTTGTGATGAAACGATTTACTAATCGTGAGAACAGATATTCTATGCGTTTCCAACTCTGTGTCCTCTGAACAACCTATAATCTATAGGACATCCGCTGAACATGAAACTGATATTGAATGAATTCACGAAATATGCGACTGGGATATCCAATGGACATCCTTGTATCTAGGGGCAGTGTTTTATAAGATACGATTGCGGTATATAATGTACTCACCTACGCCTATTTTGTTGTAAAGTTCCGGCATGTACAGCTCCGTCTTCTCCCTGCAGAACATGTGATACTCGGCCTGCTCGACGATGGGTGTGACACAGTTGAACTGTCTGCAGTTCGTGTATGCTTCCATTATCTCCACTGGCGACCATCGTGCCGTACCCCAATACATCACCCATCCTTGACAAATGACGTAGTGCATGGCTCTCACTACCTCTGTAACAGAGATTTATTGGTTTCAGATCGATTCTCGAACGACCAATAAATGTAGATACCTGGACCACATAAATCATGGACGAAGTGATGCCCCATCAAATTAATCACCTAGTCGATGTGATGCAGTTTATAGATTGGTTGAGTTTTTCCATAGGAGTCTTGGAATATGTGAGTGTTCAGACATTGAAAACGGAAGAATTCATGGCAACACAAAGCACTAAGCTCTGCTTTCTGGGTGCACGGGTAAGAATGCTTGATAAGCGAAAATATAAAATAAATAAATGAAGATACAAATGGTATTCAATGACGAGTGCCACTGATGAGAAGTATAGCCGTCCGAAATAGTTCAGTTGCGGATTAGAATGATTTTGTATAAAGACTTCTCTTCGTGCAAAAATCCGGATTTTAGCCTTTTCGGGAGAACTTGGGAGATCGATGGAGCGTGGTTACATATCTGTCAAGAAGAGTAATTGAACTAAGCCATTATATTCAATAGCCATCACATTTCTGGTGGCAGCGATACGGATTGTAAAACGTTTTTTTATTACTTGAGTCCGGCAGGAAAGCTGAAACAAAACCCTACCCATTTGGTGTAAATAGTGAGTGTGGTGAGATAATATCATTGCCGTGTTGTACTTGATCGAGAAACATTTTTCTTGAACGATATAAGTAAAAAGGGAGGTCAAAAATGAACAACCACTCTGTTATGTGCAATTCATTTCTCTTTCTCTTGCGAGTTTGCCAATAATCAGAGAATATTGCTTAGAGCAAATATACGATATTCGCTTCGAATCGAAACAAATAGGTTCTATCGGCGCGTAATATTCTACAACACAGTATTTACCTTCCATAGGGCACATGGGATCCGCTTTGTGAACGATAACAACGTCGATGTAGGAAAGTTGAAGACGCACCAAACTGGCTTTCACGCTTTCGATTATATGTTTGCGTGATAAGCCCCTTTCTTCGGATCTGAAATGAATAAAATTATTCAAATAGCGAAATCGCCTTTCTGGAAAGGTTGTTGAACAGGACTCGATCAGATTTCAATAAAGTGCAGTCAAGTGAAATTCTCAGCTGTTTTTGTTTGTGCAATCTTTTGAAAAATAATAATTTGGAGCAAGGATAAAAACAAAAAGTATAATCCACGGTTCAAACATAATCCAGAATAGAATCGGAAGGGAAATATAACTATTCATTTATCAGTATCAAAATACCAGACGACATGAAATAGTGAATACTGCATTATTTATCTGGTGAGAAAGATATTGTTCACGGAGCCATAGACCGTGGTCCCTGGAGATGAAATCTATTTTCCATTTTAATAGCAACGAGAACTTCGAAATTACATATTTTAGTAGGTAAACTAATTTTCGAAATACACAATATTTATTGAATTTTTTTGGTGTTTCTTTTGAATCCATTCCTGTATCGGACAAGATTTGTGAAAAATAGAAGTGAAGGTTTATTCCTTATTCAAATTATCAATGAAAGTGATATGAAATTGCCTTCAACATATTACTGAGTAAAATGATGATTCAACCTTTGAGGCAAAGGAATCGATGAAAATATCTGATTTTGATATTTTCATGGTTGTTGTTCATTTGGTTCATTTGTACATTGAGAATCAATTATGGCTGATATAGTGGAGCGCCGTAAGAATTATACCTCGGAATCGAGAGCCAGTCAATGAGTCATTAAATGACAAACTTGTGTTCGGGAATTAAGAGGCTGCATGTGTGAATGTGAGGTGGGAAGGAATTATAAAAGGGACAACAGCAGTTGTTGATGCGGTCCCTTACAGATTAGTACACGTAAAATGTAATTCTTTTGCTATTCATCTATATTTATTATTCTGCAATTGGTGCATTATTACAAAAAAGTGTGTTTTTCTAACGCTTTCAAAAACAATTGTCAATACTTGATTGTATATTTTGAAATAAATTCATGCCAAAAGTTGGAATGTTACAGTAAGATTCAATAATATTAATTATCAGTCATGATATAAGGTGAGTTATTAATATTACTGATACTTGTTCTAACAGCCTCGTATCAAAATGAGTGAACCATCGAATTGTGATGAAGATAAAAGTTGGCTCGTTTGTGACAAAATCGGATCTAGTTCTCAATCAAGCTTCAAACTAGGAAACATTAAGTTCGAATAGTTGAAGGGATTATAGTAAATCCTCAACAATCTACTCTCTCCGTCGCGAATGTTTGTGAGGTTTGTCCTTCTACTGTGTGGAGACTTTTGAAGAGGAATAACTGTCATCTATACAAAATCAGCATGGTACACCAGTTAACTGAAGGTGACCCTGATCTAAGAACATAATTCTGCGAAATTAAGACGAAAACCATTGCAAGGCATCTCACCTACCTCCACAATATTTGTTTCAGTTATGAATGTATATTTTTCTCAACGGCAATGTTCACAGACAAAATTGACGTTATTTGAGTGACACTAACACTCACGTTTTCCGAGAAACTTGCACTCAATATCCAGGAAAAAATAACGTTTGGGCAGGAATATTGGAAACTATATTGACCTTTATTCACTGATCAAAATTCAACAGGAGAACTGCATTTGCTGGAAGCGTTTGCTGACAATTCAATTCGATTCAATTCAATTCATTTCATTTCAATTCGACTCGATTCGATTCGATTCGATTCAATTCAATTCAATTCTAATTCGATTCGATTCAACTCAACTCAACTCAATTCAATTCAATTCAATTCAATTCAATTCAATTCAATTCAATTCAATTCAATTCAATTCAATCCAATTCATTTCAATTCAATTCAATTCATTTCAATTCGATTCAAATCCTTCATTAGCTTTTCATTTTCAAAAAGTTCATAATCGAAGCGAATCCTAATAAATTAGATATGGATTTTGTATTCCAACAAGTTGGAGCATCCACCACATTACTCAAGACAAGTGAGAAACTATTTGGATAATAATTTCCCAGGTCGTTGCATAGGCTATCGAGATCCTATGGATTGGCCAGACCGCTCAGCCAGGTTTAACACCTTTAGATTTTTTTTAGGGCTATTTGAAGCAATACGGCAGAGAATAATAAATTTTTGTAGCAATATCGACGTTTCTGTGTTCGAAAATGAAGGAGTTCGAGGCAACCATTTCGAGCATCATATGAACTGAACTCAGCTCATTTCCTCAAATTATGAAGTTGAACGTCGATGTATTCAGGCAATCCATTGCTCGCACAAGTTTCGACTTCTGAGGGTTGACGTTTGTCAGCTGGTTAACGGAACGAACAATTTTACAATGTTTCCCACAATTATCAAATGATCCGCCACTTGGCAGTAGTTGAAACTATTAACTTGATATTCTAGGGTTACGCAGTATTCATCGGGAGCTTCAAAGGAATGTGTCTCGAGGCCCCTTTTCCCATCCAGTTTTTTCTCAGACGGCGGACAGTCACCCTCTTAAAATTTCCATTTCTCGATTTTACGCCAACATATATATGAATCAATTTCATTTTCACAAGTTTCAATTTTTTGAGTTGACCCATTCAAAAAATGAAAGGGGAATGGCATCAAAGGAAGCCACTGCATATAGTTTTTGCGAAATATGGATGAATTAACATTACAGTCACTATGCAAATATTATTCAGCTATGAATCTTCGCTCTAAAGAATCACGCACGTTTCTTATGGAAAATGGGTTTCCGTGCATTTGTCTGAATTTGAAGTATGATATACCTATATCTCGATGCACTGATCAAAAGTGTCCATGGCCACATACTCCAAAAATGGACAAATTTTGTTATCATCAATATGAATTTTTCGCATTATTTTTTCAGATTTGAGCAAATAATAAAGTCACTCTCTCTCACGAAAAAAATAATTTCATTGATTTCAGTGCGGGAATCGATTGATAAACGGATCTTTCTTCGTTTCAGATACACCCATTGGAAGGAAATATGACACACTGCTCGCCACTGAAGATGTAAATGGACTAGTGATTTCAACTTCTATATTCCCGTTTTCGTAGAAAAAAAATCTAAATTACTGTAGGTATCACAGAATTACGTGTATTCAACACATTTCGATTAGGGCACTAGTAAAAATGATATTCGATACACACTATATATGAACTGAATCTAATTTCCTTTGGTCGTCAAGGAAATAGTGAAAAATGCAAGATAAGCATATAGAAAATCGTTTTTAGAATAAACGCTGACTAGATAAATACTCGAATCGAATGCAATTTTTTCATACCGACTATTGAATATCAATAGCAGCAAGGTAATACCAAATAATAATTTCTAATCGTTAATTGAACCGGTAAGGCAAACGGATCCATTAAAATGTCTGGATATTCGATATAACGTAGATCTCGATGCACTCATCGAGTGTCTATTGCTACAGACTACAGAAATAGATCAATATCTGATTTTCTGCATTTTCCAGATTGTGATCCATAATCTCTTAGCTGTTATGCTCAACAAAAACGGAAGTCGATTGATTTCTGTGCAGGCATTGACTGAAAAATAATTGTTTCTTCTTTTCAGATACACCCATTTGGAGAAATTATCATACACTGCTTGCTGGTCGGTGACGATGTAGCCGAGCTATTATTTTCAATTTTGGTAATTCCGTATTCGTAGAAACGAAAACCTTTTTAATTGCTCTTGTTATTACAAATATACAGACATCTAACACAATTCGATTGTGACATTTGAAAAAATAATATTCGATACCAACGATATTTAAAATCTTATTTAGATTTTTCCTGAAATATTCTCCTAGCCTTCAGAAAAATAGTGGATAATGTAATATGAGCATATAGAAAATCGTATAAGCTAACGAAATGATAAGTCGTATATAATGCAGTTTTGTATTAAATATCAAGAGTAACAAGGAAAAACACACTCAAAAATTATTTCTGATTGTTAAGGCGAACGAATCCGTGAAAATGTCTGAGTATTCGATGTGTTTGCATCGATGCACTGGTCGGGTGTCTGTTGCTACAGATTACAAAAATAGATCAATATCCGATTTTCTCCATTTTATAGATTGTGGTCCATAATCGCTTAGCTCTTATGCTCAACAGAAACTGAATACTATTGATTTCTGCGCAGGAATTGACTGAAGAATAATTGTTTTTTCTTTTCAGATACACCTATTTGGAGAGATTATCATACACTTGTCGTCACTGACGATGTAGCTGAGATAGTAATTTCAACTTCTGTACTTCCGTATTTGTAGGAACGAAAACTTCTGAATTGCTTTTGTTATTACAAATATACTTGTATTTAACAAAATTCTTGTGGCAGTTGGAAAAATAATGATCGATACACACGATATTCAAAATCTGATTTGATTTTTTCTGTATTATACTCCTAGCCTTCAGAAAATTATTGTAGAATGCAAAATGAACATATAGAAAATCTTATTCATAATGTACGCTGACAAGATGAGAAGTCGTATCGAATGCAGTTTTTTATACCGAGTGCTAAATATCAATAATAACAAGAAAATACATACCCAAAAATCATTCATAATTGTAAGGTGAACCGTTGAGGCAAACGGATATGTGAAAATATCTGAATTCTTCATTTGTTATAGGCAATAGCTCATTCAGTTGAACAATGTATGAGTTGAGGGTAAATACTAAGTGACACTTCATAAGAAAAATCTTCGATTTTGATAACCATTTCGACACATTGAAACAAAAACTCAATTGTGTTCACTTCTTCAAATATAATAATTCTTCATTGCAATTATTATGATAATGCAAGGCATTTGAAAATGTAATATATCTCTGGTAATTGACCGCAAATTCACGTTTGGAAAGACTAAACGTGACTTTCTGACTGAACGGTATATCACTTGAATCACAGCTCAATGAGTTGAATATTCGAAAATGATTTCAATTATTCATTCGCCAAAACTTGATTGACATTGAAGAGGATAGCCGAAAGATCTTTTTTTCTGAAATGCTTCCCAAGTCAATCTTCGTGAAACATATCGAGAATTTACTCTGTAGGCACTAGATCTAAAGGGAAAAAGAATTCGCAACTGTGAGTCGATTTGTAGACTCCAATCCTGGTTATACTATTCTAGACATTCAACCGTCTTCATCTGGATTGTAGGAGCAAATCTTGATGTTGGATGAATGGTCTGGAAAATGAGTGTTGCCAATCTTTGAATCCAATTCGATTCGATTCGATCCGATTCAATTCAATTCAATTGAACTCAAATTCTTTGATTCCTTAGATTTTTCACAAAACATGGAAAAAATCAAGCTTACGATATAACCTAAATACTAACGAAAATTGAACACGCGGGTTGACATATCGTTTTAAAAACCACGAATTTGTAGAATATGAAATAACAGCATTGTAATACATAAAATTATTCACAGAAACGAGCAATAAACCTTAACAAACTATGATTCGAAATCTGCCTGGAAATAATAATTGAGTGAATAGGAAACATTTTCATAGAGATGATTTCTAACTCCGCTTTCAAAAGTCTTGGTGTTCTCAATTTGCCTCAATGAAATTGAGAGCTCATTATATAAGTTCATTGCCAGTCGATGATTGGGAACAAGAATATTGTGATTTTGTCTTTTAAGTTATGCCCTGAGATGAAAAGTGTATCATCTCTGTTTCTAGACTCTTTACATTGAGTCTTGACGTAAATAAGGAAGTTGAAGATATACATCGACAAAACAGTTGAAAATTTTAAATCGGTAAACAGTGGCTTACAGGAATCTAGACATTTTTTAAAACATGGTACGGATAATTTTTTTGCATAACAAGAACCTCTTGAATCCTACTGCAGTTACCAAAACACAAAAGACCATAGTTGAGTGTGGAGTGGACATAGGCGTAGTAATAGCTCAATAGTTTGCTAGTTGGAACAAAGTTTCGAAGTTTACATATAACGAAGCAATGCCTCTACAGCTTTTTCAAATTTAGGGGGACTTCAGGATTCCAAGACAATTGAGAGTAAATCAGAACACCCTAACATTTTGCAACGTCCATCTGTCCCACAAGACTTAACTAGTGAACTTTAGTGAATTCCTTCAATCAAGAATAGCCCCGAATTTGTTTTGGGATTATTCAAAATCGAACCATTCCTGATACAATAATTTTGCATGCTCGACACAGCAGCATTTGCTTTGTTATACAGTCCCGTAGAGCATTTTTTCACAACTGTGAACGTTGTGTCGTCCGCAAATTGAATAATAGACTCACAATTATTGAATGCTAAAATATCATTAAAGAATAAAACGGAGAGAGAAGGGCCCAGATAACCACCTTGTGGCACGCCAGTGGTATTGTGGCAATTTTCACAAAAATAGGTTCCAGTTTCAGATTTTACTTCAACTGCCAGTCAAGTGAGCCTTCAACTGGTTCAAACAAGGACCCTCAATACCTAAATCATTGAGTTTATCGAAGAGAGATAATGATTTATAGTGTCGAAGGCACGGGTCGAATCAAAGAAAATACTTAGCGTTTTATTGCCATTGTCAAAGTTGGATGAAATATGACTGTAGAGAGAAAGTATCGTATCCTGCGTTAATAAAGCAGCCTGGAAACCATACTGAAAACCAGAAACAATATCAACTTTTTCGAGAAATGATACGAGTCTGTTGTAATAGGGATTCTCGAATATCTTCGGGAATGGAGAAAGCAAAGTAATACCTCTGTAATTGGATATATGATTCTTGATTTTTTTTGCGCACCGGAATAACCATTGCATGCTTGAGTCGAGAGGGAAAAACACCCTGTGTGAATGACAAGTTGGTCAAATTAACAGGTTCTACTATGTATTCAGCCACATTCAGTAAAACACTCCCTGGCACTTCATCCGCGCCAACCGAATCCTTGGAGCAAGTGGATTTTATAATTTGAATGTTTGCTACTCAATCGCAAATTTTACCTGAATCGCAAAAACTCTCTACAGTCTTTTTCCCATGTTCAGATAGGTTTTTTGGATATGCTCGCCATAATCAAAACATTCGTTATCCCTTCGCAATCTTGTTGAACGATATACATGATGCAGCTGAAGGAAATCCACACCTGCATCCTGATATTTTTTTTATCATGGAATAAACAGACGAGTAATAAGTAGTTACTTCAATAGGTATCGAATGAAAAGCCAAAAAAATTCATATCTGAAACTCACCTCTCACAAATAGAATATGATTACAACAACAATCACATCATTATATATATATATATATTAAATACTGAATAATTATATTTGCTTGGTTGAACAATTGACCCTCGATTGAATGTATGATATGATGAAACTCTCGACCAAGTTTCTCCTAGATACTAATATTCTCACTATTACTATCATAATTTTTGTGAAGAATTTATATTTCTCATGAAATGAACATTGTTCAAATAACTGTTTTTCAATTTTCCCATTATTAGAAATTATAGATTCTCCTTATGAAAACCCATTCATGTTGAATTCAATATTTTCTGCAGTGGAGGAGGGGTTATATTTTGTTTATTATGTAATTTCTCATATAACGAAACTGCTTCGATGAAGAATAAAAATAAATCCCAATTTTGTGTTCATTTGAGTATAGCGCCTCGATTGGCGCTATATCTACTACTAGGCAACACCCAAATTATAATCCCATTTCTGATACCGAGAACCCAAGTATCCTCCTCAGCAAACTAACTACTAGCCTGCTTATGTGTTGTCCCTACTTGATACCATTCAACAATTACAATAAAAATGCTTGTCTTTTCAATAACGTACTTTTCCAAATTTGCCAAATGACATGTTGAAGTTTTGCGGAGGTGACGTTGACAAAAAATCGATTTTGGTTGGATGGAAGAGCATTTGGTTGGATGGAAGAGCAAGGTCTGGCTGTTACACTCGTGACATGGTCAGAGATTGAATCCTGCCATTTGACTGTTGTTACATTATTGTAATTTACCTGTCAATAAAATCTATTATTATTATTATTATTATTATTATTTTATGGAGAATTCGAATGACTTAAGGAATCGTAAGCCTTCCTAATCGTCGATTGTTTTTCGGCCAAAAATTCTGAATATTGAATCAGTTGATTTACCTGGGTGTTAAGGCATCCTACACTTGTGTGTGTGTGCAGCAGGAACTTCAAACTGCTTGAAGTTCCTGCTTGAGGAAGATATTGTATAGCGAAACACGTGTCGCGGTTTAGTATTATGTGAAGATTTCACACGAAACTGTATATTATTTCTTTAATATGAATTTTCATCAAATATTCGACATTTATTAACAAATTCACAGTTGCGGAAGTCATTTTTATGGTTTATTTCATTTTTGAGTGTGTTTTTGAATGGAAACTCTCATATTTCATTTCATTATCGAGAGATGAAAAGGAAAAAATTAAGCCTTGGAAAATAATTTTATGATAAATCGCTGAAGGAGGAATTGAATTTGAAAAAAAAGTAATTTTGGCGGAAAAGTTGTTTATTATCTGTTGAAACATTTGATTTATCATTCCAAAAAAAAAAGTAGTTATTGAAGACACGACAAAGTATATCGCTACCGAATTATGTTGGAATATGATGACTTGTGAAAATTAAGAATAAAAAACGAAAAAAACAGTTTTTCGCTTTTTTCCTGGTTTGAAGGTTATGTGCAAAATCCACTCTTTCGAGTGTCTTAGATCTTTTCAAGAACTATAACTTTTCCATTGAAATATTTTCTCTTAGACGTCACCTTTCGTCGAAAATTGCGACAATATCGTTTTCATTCCTTTACACCCCCCTTTAAATATTCACTTCCAGCTCCCAGTTCACGCATTTATCCTTTTTACATTCAATATTGACCACCTAACCATTCCCCATCATCAGAGTGCTGTTGACAAATTTTGTTTTTTTTTAATAAAAATAATTTATCTCGCTTGGTCTAAGAGGAAAAAATCGTGACCACAATTTTGCATTTGTTGCATTCGAAACCATCGTAAGAATTACAAAAATAATGAGGGCATACTGTTTCAAATGTCACAAGGTGAGTCAAAATTCGACTAAAAGTGTAACGAAAGAAATCAATAAAAACCAGCGTTGAACAGTATGGCCCAATTAAATCTGAACTAATTTTATCTTGAGATTGGAGAAAATATTTGAGGCATACTGTTTGGCGGTGTACCTGCAGTAGGTTCTATTCGACAATCATTTTGCTAATTTTTTTCATAATGTTGACCAATTTTTTACAGGCTAGATTTGCATTCAATATTTGATTCATAACCCAAGATGCTCTTTAATATAATAAACGAGGAATGGTATATCACTCTCACTAAATTACTCATGAACATGTTAAAATGAAATATCGATTTTTACCCATTTTTCACAGTATGCCATATCGTTTACACGAAATTTATTCAACTTTTGACATGAATATGTGAAGGCAGAGGATTTGAATATATAAAAACATCAATTTTCACACATGATTTTTCTCTTCCAGAGCATTCAATTATATTAAACAAATACACACAATATTGCATTTGTTACTGGTTGACTTTGAATGAAACAATCAAATATGAAGACACTCGATTTTCGCGTGTGAAAATGTAGATATGGGAAGTTATGCTCGATTTATTGATTGTTCGCCAGCGCTAAGTTTGCATTTCAGTTGATTCATATGATCCTCACAGCCGTTTCTCCTCCGGGCTAAGGCAGACAATTTCATTGCTAGCTCAATAATCGGTAAATGTTGGCTACCGGAAATTCAACTTTAACTGGTGAGGTCTGAATGTCCGACCAACCGACCCGGTAGTATTATTTCCTCGGAAATCCATGGAAGGCAAGAATAAGAGCCGAATCTTACTTGCACAGTCACTGCCTTCTGGGCATACTCTAACGAGTGCTTGACAATACTGAATGAAAAATCAGCAAATCCAACAGAGGGAACTTTTCACTATCATGCTTAACTTTTTTGATGAATTATTTCATGAATTATTTGTAAGTGAGGGCAATCGAATTGGCAACGTCCTGAGGTTCAATAAATAAAAGGTCGATATATCGACAACAGCCAAATTCATTCTTTGTTTCATCATTCAAATCATTTGACAGATTATAATCTTGGTCCTAAAATATCTTGCATTAAATATTCAAATTACACGTTATTTCTCATCATTCATCTAAGTGATAATCGACCAAAAACATGATAACAGGGCACTCCTTGAGAGACATTGTTCTATTGAAATTTTCGATAATTATATTGATTTCATTGAAAAGATGATGAATCGATAATTTTTTATGATTATCATGAAAGTAAAGTTTGAAGTCATTGGTAATGCCACATTGCATATTCGAAATTTCTTTTGGAAAAAACGCTTCACAAAGATAATAAAAAATAGGTTCAAGGTATCGAAAACTATATTCGAATATGTTCGAACAATTTTTTTTTTATATTATATATCAAATGAAATTAGATGATATACCATGAAAAATTGATCCATTTATTACATTAGGTGGCGTAGAGAATCCCGCTCTAAATTATGGGGCATAGCTTTCGGTCCAAACTCCACAGTTTTTGATGTTTTGTAGTTGAGGTTATCATGAATCCTGAAGTTAACAATTACGAATTGAGAGAGGGTAATATTTTCAAAAATTTTGAAGTGAAATATTGAGTGATTCTTGAACAGGCCTGAAAATCGAGAAATAATTAGCATGCCAGATAGCCCTCATTATTCCCATTTGGACATGCTATAAAAAATTACTGATTTTCGTAAAAAGATATATTAAATAGAAAATCTTAGTTCGGTTCAAATTTTTTTTGATATCCCTTTCGAATGCTATACTGAATCGATTCGATATTGAGAAATCAAATCAATTCAATTCAATTGAATTGTTTTGCTAGTAGAGAGTCCCAAAAAGTGGAATTCATCGATGACTGGTGCATAATTCATCACTTGATGGTCCTTCACCTTTTGTATTTCCATAAGGTTTTGCTGAAAATGATTCTATTCTTGTGACTAAAACTTCAGTTACTGATCAACAATATACAGGGTGGCTTAAATGATTATCTATAGAGGAAATCGATAATGTTATGTGTGACAACTATGTAACCAACGAAACTAAGATCACTTTCAAAACTCTCCCCATCTCAGCACTGCTATTCCAACATATAGATTCCATTAAAACCTTCCATATACGATATATTCTGTCACTGTATCTACTCCAATGAAGGTGAGCTTACATAGTCTAGTATTATAGGAAAATGAAATTGATTCAAACCAAGATTTTCCCATTTGATTTCAGCATATTTCGAAAATCAGTAATTATGGATATGAGGTCCGAATGGAAGTGATATTCGACAAGCTAATAATTTCTCGTTAATCAGGGATTTTCATAAATCACTGACTATTTTGTTCAGATATCTATCCGATTATTTCGAGAATACTTATTTGAATCCCCTTTAAATCCGTGAATATTGAGCTCAGGAAGTTTAGTAGTGGGAATAGTTCAAGAACGTGCCAGGTACTGAAACATACTAGAAATTCAAGAGGATACACTAATTATGAATTATGCCAAATCGGCAAAGTTTCCATCTCTAACGCCCCGTATATCCCAAACCGCTCAATGGGAAACGTTGTGACAATGGTGACTTTTGATAAGGATGACCTTTACTACAAAATCCCGAAAACTCTGGGAATTCGACCGGAATCCATTGTTCATGATATTGGTGCAAAATTTTTGACTGCCTCTTCAATATTCTTAGGATAAATCGACTCTACTTCATGGGGACCAAAGGACATACTGTAAAAAATTGTTCAAAATCAAAAATTGTTTGAATTTTTTTTTGGTTTTTTGCAACTCCAGTGGAGTATGCCTGTCAATTATATCCGGGTAATGAGTATGCTAATAATTGAACACGTGCTTAGTAATAAAAATTAATCGAATAACTGAAAGGCATACCATAAAAAATTGGTCGATATTACCAAAAAATTAGCGAAATGATCGTCGAATAGAACCTACTGTATATCGCCAAACAGTATGACTCAAATATTTTCGTCAATCTCACGATAGAATTGAATTCAGATTCAATTGGGCATAATGTAAAACGTTTTTTTTTTGAATTTTTTTGTAACACTTCAAGTCGTGTTTCGACTCACCTTGTAACATTTGAAACAGTATGCATCCATTATTTTTGCAATTTTTACGATGTTTTTATGTGTAACAAATGCAAGGAAGCCTGTGAAATGTTGTACTCAACAAACAAAAATCCTGGTTTCTACATGAAGTATCACGCAGCGCGTGAATTTTTTCGGACAACGCTACTTGTTAAAGCTTCGATTATTTCCTCTTTCGAAGGCATACTGTGAAAACTTGGTCCAAAAAATCTATCACCGCCGCTCGGTCTATATGGGGGGAGTCGAGCAGTGCTTCGGGCTAAAATGTTTGTTTGGTTTCAGATGAGGATTGTAACAAGTTTCCAAATATCTCCATAAAAACATTGATTGACCCTGAACATTTGAAAACAATTTCATTTGTTTCGAGTGGCCCCATCCATGCAGGACAGCTGTTTACTTTGCAAAATTACTAAATAGTTCACGAAGCAGTTATTCTGCATTTTGATTGTGCAGAACTATCTGCCACGCCTCTTTAGTCTGGGTGATTTTTTCATATTTTTCTTTCTCCAAAAAAATGAACTCGAAGGAGATGAAACAGGCGACTATCCTCAAAAACCATCGAAATACCTTCTGGATAAGCAAATATCTGAGAGCCTTTCAAAAAGGCATCTGCCCTCACCAGACAGGAAGCCAAAGGCTATTTTGAAAGAAGATTGGATACGGCCTCCTGCACGAAGAGAAGGTCTTTAGTGTTTGCTTGGATTTGGTTGACAATGTTTCGTGTTGAGGGGTATTGGTTCGGACTTCCATTGTCTAGGTTATTGACTCTATTGAAACTTGTTGCTAAGAAAAGAGAAGGAAAAAATCATGAAATACAAATCAAATTACGTGATCAAATCCAAACAGAAAGATATGAAATGGATTTTTGGTCAAAAAGATGAAATGAAAGTTTTTGATTGAAAAGAAAATGATAAATAAAAAGGAAGTGAAGAAATTCAAATGAAGAAATATATAAAGTAATATGAACAAATGTTGCAACCAAGTTTCAAGATGAGTGTACTCACGACGCTTCGATCACTGGTATCCGAAATCGTCTTCGGGTGATGACTGACAACATTTCGGGGTATGGTCGGTTATTAAATCTCGATTTCCCTATGGTGTGGAAAGGGGCGGTACTTATGATCGATTTTCAGCGGGAAATGGATGTATTGGCGTGGGGTGGAGAAAGGGGCGGTGCTAACCATGAGGCGCACGGGTGCCACCAAAAGGATGCGTTGATTGGTTTTCAGCGGAAAATGTATGTATTGGTGCGATATTCTCTTTTACCCAGCCAGAGTTGGTCCATCATTTGGCTAAGTGGTTTCGACACATTCCGGGTTACTACGCTGGGGTGACTGAATGCCTCGTTGTTGAGTATGTAGGCGGCTCCCTCAAATCTTCTCTTCAACCAGTTCTCCACCCTGTGTATGACCTCGGATTCAGACCATTTATCGCTTTGGTGGTTCGTCCAAACATTCTCCGCTATTCCCGATTTCGTGGTTCCTCCTCGTTGTGTGTTTTTGTTGTGTTCGCCTATTCTCACTTCCAATGGTCTTCTGATTTCTCAGATGTAGGCTTCGACGCAATCGCATGGTCGAGTTTTTGTGAGCTGGCTGCGTATTGTGTTTCCTGATCGAAAACAGACTTTGACGTTGTATTTCCCTCTTATGCTCTTGATCCTCTCTGAGAGTCATTTCACGTAGGAGATGGAAATAACTTGTTGTACCAATGTTAATGAAATAACTTTGAATCGTCCAGCCCAATGATTGATCCACTAGCTCCTTCGAGTAGCAGTTCTTCTGAAGATCCCTCCTTATGCTATTCGGTTCCTTGTCGAGACATTCTCTGGTGTTGCAGAGATTGACTGTTCGATCAATCAGAGACTTGAGGATTCCCTGCTCTCTGTATTAGATATTGTCCAATATGCGTTGGTTTCCTGTAAATGATATATTTATGGTCCTCTTCACCTCCACGTCGAGAAACGACAGTTTGCTCTGATATTCTTTTTCGATTCTGAATTCGATGGTGAGCCTCACATTGTTCAGATATTCTAGATATGCATCCAATTCTGCAACTTCGTGGTTCCATACTATGGACGTGTCATCGGCGTATCTCAACCAGACACGGGGTTTCTTCTTGGCGTGTTCGATGGCAAATGCTTCGAACCATTCCATGAAGATGTTGTCCATAACCGGTGACAGTGGTGATCCCATTGGTAGTCTTAGATCTAGTAGTCTGAAGGAACGAACCCTCAACTGGAAGTGGCAATTCTGGAGGCAGCATCCCAGCAACTAACTCCATGATGCCTCCTACTGAGAGTGTTGTTCTATTTTCCAAACCATCGTCTTAGCTTTCTGTTTATGATCTCTGGTACCCCTCTGATGGTAACGTTGGTGTAGAGGCTTTCTACATCGAAGCTGACTAGTTGGCCTCCTTCTCTGGCCTTGACTCTTCTCAAGATTTCATGTAGGTTAGTCTCAATTTTTCTCCCGGTTCCTTTTAGATTTCAGATTTGACCTGATATATGGCCTATTCTGACCGCTTCATCGAAGATGGCTGCTCTTTTATATTATATTTATATTAGCAACTCTCACTTTTTCTCTCACCTGGCAAGTCGACTCAACGCCGACCTTTGTTCAGTTCTTACGAGAAGTTTCAACGTGAGAATATCACATTTCGTTTAGACTAAGGAACACTGAGTTTGAATATTCTAAAAATGAACAATTTGTTCAGGCCAGCCTCAACTCACCTACACTGTAGGTTGACGGACTGACACCTATTGGTGTTCCGTCTTTAATTTAAATATTATATTTTAGTTAGTAAATTTTATAATTGGGAATCATAATGTCATAATAATGTTGAAATATGATTTATTTTCGTTGTAAATATTTGATATTTTCCATTCTATTTATTTTCCTTAGTAGCTCCTTAAAAGGCAGAAACAAATGTTTTTGGGTATACGGGTTTTTTGTTTTGTTTGAACGTTTTTGTTGAACGCGTATACCTAGCGCAGTGGAACGGTATTCGAGCCAATACCAAATCGTGTGTCGAGTGAGTCGAATCGAAAGGTCCACTTCGAGTAATTGTTGATTCCGGTAATTACGGCTTTTTCTGCACTTATTTGTGAAAATTGCATCCTTTGAAACTTTCTACACGGTGTGGTGAAACTGGTAGGCCTACCCCTCCAAGCAGCCAAGAAGATCACGGCAGTCTACAGTCCACATAAGAACACGGTAAGGCTATTTTTTACTGTTTCCCTGCACCCGAATTTCTACTAGGCTTTTTTTGGTTATTTCAAAAAGGGTTCGTCAACATAATGGCCCTTCCGAATCCGGATATTTTGAAAGCGTTTGTTTTTCTGCCTTTTTGAAATAAAATTTGCAATTATCCCAATGAAATAATTTTTTGAAAAATTCACAAGTGTTTTGATAACTTCGTTGGTACGAATATATTCTTTCGTTCGTTCGTTCGAGTTGGAAATATTACAATTTGAACCGCCTTTTATGTTTCGTTCGATGCTATTACTTTTATTTTGCGGATAATACAAATATCTCTCGTCTCGTCAACTTTGTTTTGAATACATTTAGTTGACTGCAATATTGCTTTTTTTGTCGAAATCAGTTCAAAGTTGTTATTGTTTTTTGTACTTGTCACTGATTAGATCTTGCTTCGTTACTTTCGCGGTTGATTGGCAGTCAGTGGCGTAACAATTAATAATTAGTTATCATTCAAAAAAGAAAATATTTAAGGAAATTGTTGTTTTGCGTGATAAAAACGCCGGAACCAGCGGTGGACCATTGTTACAGTGTGTTACAGTAATTGAAAATCAGCAGCTTGTTTTCCAACTTGCTTTTAATTTCTACATTACATTTTAGATTCAGTTGAGGTCATTGATACAGGTACATTATTTCGTGAAGTGTGGCAGTTTTTTTGTCGAATTTGTGAAATTTAAGCACATTCACAGTTGATCAAATACAAATTAGTTATCGCAATTTACTTACTTTAATTACTTGTTTCGTTCACTTTATACTGACATTAGTTGAACACGATGGCGGCAGCCATGGCAGCTAAAATCAAACAGTTTCGTGCTTTGAGAGACACTTGGTCACAGCGTTTGGATGATCTTAAAGAATCTGCCGATTTGGCCGAAACTAATGATAGTATTAAAGAAGAATTTAAAGCTCGATACGAAGATATAAGTATAATATCTACAGAATTTCAAAATAACCATTTGACTCTTACTGGAATTTTGGCAACGCAGGAAGGGGCTGATTTAGATGCCGAGCATGTGATTAGACGGGAATTTGATAGGAAATATTATTCTATCAAAACAAAATATTGTAGATTATTTTTCAACACAGAACCAGTAGCTTCTAATATAAATCCTAATGTGAAATTACCAAAGATTGATATTCCAAAATTTAGTGGAAATTTACAAGAATGGCCAGCCTTTTTGGATTTGTATAAATCACTCATTCATAATAATGGTTTACTTAGTAAAACGGAGAAATTTAGATATCTTTTAACTTCTTTGTCCAAAGGAGCTTTGTCTTGCATCAAATCATTGAAAATAACTGACAGCAATTATGATACTGCCTTTGTTACATTAGTGGATAGATTTCAAAACCCACGTCTTATAGCTAGTACTTATTGGCATGAAATAATAGATTTTCCGAAACTACATACCGAATCGGCTACAGGTTTACGTAATTTACTTGAATGTTTTCATGAAAATCTAGATGGTTTGAAAAATTTGAATCTACCAGTAGAGTCGTGGAGTTTTGTACTATTCCATATATTGATTAAAAAACTTGATCCTACTACTATAAAACTATTTGAAATGAATTATGCTTCTTCAGACATTCCCACCTATGAAGATCTTGTTACTTTTTTGAAAACTCAGTGTACTGCATTAGAATCAGTTGTGTTATACTCTCAAAAAAATAGTCGAAGTTCATACAATGCTAAATTTAGTTCAAATGTTGAGTTTTCTCGAGACAATAAAAATGAAAAAAAAATCGTTTTTAGTTGCCAACAATCACAAGACTACAGGGATTTGTTTGCTATGTAATTCACCTCATTTAATATATAGATGCCCCTTATTTTTGAATAAAACTCCTACTGATCGGTATAAGTTGGTCAAACAAAAGGGTTTGTGTTTGAATTGTTTATATCCGTCACATCGCTCTTCTGAGTGTAGAGTTCAAGAAACTTGTCGTGTTTGCCATCATAAGCATCATAGTTTGATTCATTTTACAGGCAGCACGTCTGAACCGAGTGCTGAACCGAGTAGTTCGGGTTCAAATTCGGCGATTTCACAAGAAAGTGGTACTTCTAATAATTCTTCGAATGTATCCTCCAATCATTTGAATGTTCTTTTTGGTTCTGTTAAAAATAATACAATAGCCTTATTAGCCACCGCAGTAGCTGAAATCAAGGACAAATACGACATTGTTCACAGGGTTAGGGTATTAATTGATGGTGGTAGTCAAGTTAGTTTGATGACTTCTTCATGCGCTAATCGTTTAAAATTATCTCGGTCTCGTTTGTCAGTAGTTGTTAGTGGAATTGGGCAGTCTGCACTGGAAGCCAAATCAGGAGTTACATTTCAGCTTCGACCTGTAGCAAGAGAGTTTCCAGTAGTCAGCGTGGAAGCTGTAGTCATACCAAAAATCACCTCACATATGCCAAGTTCTCATTTTTCTTTTGATGATTGGGGTCATTTAAAAGATATTCAGTTGGCCGATCCTCACTTTAGTATTCCTAGTGGAGTGGATATTTTGTTGGGAGCGGAGTTGATTTCCGACATTCTGCGTAGCGGCCAAGTTCGTGGAAATCCAGATCGTCCTATGGCAATGGAAACAATATTTGGCTGGGTAGTTACTGGTAAAATATGTCTTCAGCCTTCTACATTAAAATACTCATTTTTAACACATGGTCAAACTTCATCGTTAGAATTTACTTTGAAGAAATTTTGGGAGTTGGAAGAAGTTCCGCATTCATCTTGTCTGGGTCAAGATGATCAAAAGTGTGAAGATTTTTTTGTAGCTTCGCATTATCGTAACCCATCTGGAAGATATATTGTATACTTACCTTTCAAAGAAGAGGCACCTTCCTTTATGGAAACTCGTTCGATGGCGTTAAGGCGATTTTTTGGTTTGGAACGTCGATTTTTACAAGATAAAAAATTGTATTTGGCTTATTCATCCTTCATGAAGGATTATTTGGAAAATGGACACATGACAAAAATGGATAGTTTGCCGAAAGATCCAAGTAAGGTTTATTATATTCCTCATCATGGAGTACAAAAGCCTGATAGTACCTCAACAAAGTTACGTGTCGTTTTTGACGCATCTGCTTCACCCCCTGGTGGTAAATCTTTGAATGAAAAATTATGGATTGGACCAAAGCTACAACAGGATTTAGTTAGTATTTTACTTCGTTTTAGGATACATCCTTTTGTGATAACAGCTGATATTCGACAAATGTATTTGCAAATACTCGTTGCTCCAGAACAACGGGATTACCAGCGGATTGTGTGGCGTTTCGATCCCAATGGTCAAGTTGATGAATATCAGTTGAATACTGTGACTTTTGGAGTTGCAAGCTCGCCCTATTTAGCTATTCGAACTCTGTTGCAGCTTGCCAAAGACGAAGGCCATAATTTTCCTAATGCAGCCAAAATTTTGAGTTCGGATATATATGTCGATGATTTGGTCACTGGAGGAGAGTCTCTAGAATTTGTCAGGTCTCCTCAAAATGAGATGATTGGTCTGTTGAAAAGAGGGGGCTTCGAGCCCAGAAAATGGTCGAGCAATCGTGCAGAACTTTTGAATAGTTTTCCCGTAGATTTTCGACATCAATCTTCGCTATCGTTCGACAGTGAGGATAATTCTGCAATTAAGATTTTGGGTCTGCAATGGCGGCCAACTTTGGATACATTTTCATATAGCGGTGAAATCATTGAACGGACCTGTTCAAAAAGAAATATTTTGTCAGATTTGGCACGGATATTTGATCCGTTAGGGTTTTTGGGACCTGTTACATTTTTCGCGAAATATTTTATGCAGCTGTTATGGACATTGGGATTACAATGGGATGAGGAACCTCCATTGGATATCAAGTCTCGTTGGATAGAGTTCAAACGTGACTTACCTTCTTTATCGTCATTAAGTATACCTCGATATATTCTTGGTAGAAACATCAATAATATTCAACTACATGGGTTTGCGGATGCATCAGAAAGGGGTTTTGCTGCTGTAATCTACATTCGATGGTCAAGTGCTAATGGCCAAGCACAGACCAATTTGTTGATCTCTAAATCGAAGGTTGCTCCCCTAAAGCGTATATCTATTCCGCGATTGGAATTATGCGCTGCAGTTCTGTTAGCTGAATTGATGTATTTTGTGATACATACTTACGATACAACTATTTGTTTTCAAAATATTTTTGCATGGTCTGACTCTTTGGTTGCTTTGAAATGGATTAGATCGTCTCCTCATCGTTGGCAGACGTTCGTTAGCAATAGAGTTACCAAAATTCAAGATAAAATTGAGCCCAGTTGTTGGCACCATGTGAAAGGAGTAGACAATCCTGCGGATTGTGCCTCTCGTGGTTTATCTGCCACAGAATTGGCAGGGCACCAACTGTGGTGGAAGGGCCCATCGTGGCTTACGGATTCATTTGAATCGTGGCCTATGGTAGAACCGGAACTCGCTAATTTGGGTTGTCTTAAGGAAGAGGAAAGGACAATTTCGTTGACAGGGTTTATTTCGTTAGATTCTGTAGATAATCTTATTGAAAAATTTTCGTCTTTGCTTACGATTCAAAGAATAATTTGCTATGTTTTTCGGTTTTTCCATTACACAAAAACTAAAAATAAAACTTTTGATGTTTTTAGTCAGCAGGAATTGCGTAGATCACTTCTCATTCTTGTAAAAAGAGTACAATATAAGGTTTTTGCTGAGCTGATAGACAGTTTGGCACATAAAAAACCCATTTCCAAAGCATTTTGAAAATTGTCACCGTTTCTTGATGAAACTGGATTACTGAGGGTGGGCGGTAGATTGGTTAACGCTCGTATTCCTTATGATAATAAGCATCCCATTCTACTCCCTCAGAAACATAGACTCGTTGAACTTCTGATAAATGAACATCATCAGAAGCACCTTCATCTCGGTGTCCAAAATTTACGATTTCTTATTTCAGAGAACTTTTGGATTTTGAATGCCAAAAATGCTATTAGATCAGTTATATCGAGATGTATTCGCTGTTTTAGGGTTCGTCCCAATTCATTAACCCCTTTTATGGGCAATCTTCCGGCTAGTAGAGTTTCACAAGTGAAACCTTTCTCGATTGTTGGGGTGGACTTTGCTGGCCCCCTGAATATTACCTTATCAAAGGCCCGTGGTTGTAAGAGTCAGAAAGCCTATATATGTGTATTTGTGTGTTTCGCTACTAGGGCCATTCATCTGGAATTAGTTTCCGACTTGTCGTCAGATGCATTTCTGGCGGCTTTACGTAGATTCCTAGGTAGAAGAGGTCGCCTATCGGTGATAAACAGTGACTGTGGTACCAATTTTGTGGGGGCAAATAGATTGCTGAAGGAGATGTTTCAACAAGCTGTAGATGTCGAACATATTGAATGAAAGTTTAATCCACCTTCCAGCCCTCATTTTGGAGGTTTGCATGAAGCTGGGGTAAAGTCCGTCAAAGGACATTTGATCAGGGTCATTGGCGAACAAATCCTTACTTTCGAAGAGATGTATACGATTCTTGTACAGATTGAAGCCCTCTTGAATTCTAGACCTTTAACTGAAATGAGTTCAGATCCGAATGATTTACGAGCTTTAACCCCAGGACACTTTTTAACAATGGAGCCACTGTCTGTTTTACCTGATCCTGATGTTTCGAATCTGCCAATAAATCGTTTATCTAGGTGGCAGCTCTTGCAAAAAATCCACCAGGTGTTAGTGCGGGATTCTGCACAGAAGAAATTCCACATATGCTCTTGGCGATACAACTACCAGAATTGATTCTCAATTATTGGGACGGGACACACTTGCAGACCGGTTCCGGGCTATTTGGCCTCTCGTCAGTGCAAGACAGTGCCATCATCAACATAAGTCGATGACTCCCCATAATTAAAAATCATATTCGAGTAGAGTATCTTCCCTAGACCTAGGCTGATACAAACAACTAGCAAAATAGCCGTTGCTGCGCCATCTGCCCGTAGACTAGGTACTAACCAAGAGCATATCCGCATGGACCCAATTCCTAGTACAAGGAAAGTACGAATAATGCAAATATTCATGGGCGAAGAATCCCGCACTAACACTTGTTGGATGTAATCCAATGCCCTTCAAGGTATCAGCCAGGGGAGTAGTTGTTTTCTAATAGGTGTCAGTCCGTCAACCTATAGTGTAGGTGAGTTGAGGCTGGCCTGAACAAATTGTTCATTTTTAGAATATTTGATTTGAAGCCAGTCTTCAAGCATGCCGATGAATATTTGCATTATTCGTATTTTCCTTGTACTAGGAATTGGGTCCATGCGGACTCATTCATCTTGAGTTTGACCTCGATGGCTGGGTGTTACGACTTGAGTCAAACTCGAGATGTATGAGCATCTGAAGAAGCTAGCCACTCGCGCCAGAAATTCCAAGAAACGAGGACCTTCAAATCCGAACAAAAGTAGTGATACTGAAAACCTCGGCCGCGAGAGCCGTGAGAATTTTTTGGTATGCTCATGTAGAATGAAAATCTGGGTATTTATTATTCCTTCACCATAACGGAAGTCACTACCAACTCACTGACCTGGAATGATTTTGCAGAACTTTATGTGAAACATCCTATCCCACAATAGACTGTTCTTGAGATATTAATCTGCATATTCAAATTAGCTAGAAATCGATCCCTAGGATGATGCCCCACAAAACAAATGTCTTGGATAGTATACATGAATGAGATAGTAATAGTCCATCTTGAAATTTCAGAAAATAGAGACTCTCGACTTACAGAGAATGAAGTCTGTTTTTTGTCGAGAATGATTAGACCTGTTGAGTGTGGATTTCAATTGACATATGAGCTGAGGCCGTTATCTTGGTGAATGCGTTTCGATCAATATCTCACAAATGGTGCGTCGTAGGATATATGTATCAAATTCTATGCACTTCCAGGAGTTAAGTGTACTTTCAATCTGTAAAGTGCACAAAAATATATTTTCATTATTGACCTACGACGCACCGTTTGTACTGCTTTCCCTAGGGATTTGAAATTGACTTTGAATCCCTAGATATTATTATTAAAACATGTTTTGAACGAGCGTCTTACTATTTTCTGTCGCGGCAGTAACTTGTCGCTGCAAAGAAGACTTGTTGGAATCGAGATGCTCGCAAGGTTCTGATCTGAAACGATTCTTTTATGATATAAGGGATTTCGTAACCTTCCGCAACAGTGCTGCGTATCGTTTATTCTGTTGATTGCCATAGCGACGCACGTTGTTCATCAAAACTCTCTTTATGATTATAGCGCTATTACATTTTTTTTTATATACATATTCCTTTTTGTTTTTTTTTCCTAAACTTCATGAAAAAGTGTATACATCACTGGATGAAGTCCCTTTCTATCCCTCGACGAATTGTAGCAATCTTCTCGCCTCGGAATAGAAAGTATAACTTTGATCTCTTTGTCTATAATATACTATTTTATAGATGACGAAATTACAACATTTTTGTGTTCAGTTCTTTTTTCTCGCAGAATCACTTGATTGAAGTCACTCTGGATTAAAGTTGCTGGGGAAAATTTTTTTTGATAAACTTCGTAATGTCCTGATTAGGAATTTATTTTCATTTCATATTCATATTTCTCCAGGGTCGTCTGATTTTGTTGGATGCCGAAGCGCTCTGCGTTTAGTATTTCAACAGTAGGAAACCCAGAAAAACCCACAGTCCTACCGGGGCGGCTGGTGTATTCGATCAAATGATCTCACCATCAAGATTGGTATCTAGGCTAGACTACCAATTGCTCATCGCAATGAGTCAGTCAGGAAATTTCTGCAGTGACCGCGGATTGAACTGGCAGTGAGAAATCTCAACCGAATATGTGTCAACGCCACAAACAACTCGACCACCATCTGACATAATCACATATATCCAATTTTGTAGCACCTGAAATCCCCTACAACATTTCTTCTGAACATTTTTTCGTGCGAATAAATGTGTGAAAGTTGTACGTCGCCGGACGTCATGGTTACTCTGAATCAACTCAAAATTACTGCCATACGAATTTTTTGGTAGTCTCCTACTGTTGAGGTGAGTTGAGATTGGCCTGGATTAATTCTCGTTTTAGATATTCAGAGCAAGTCTTCAAGTGGGCTCACCGACTTTTTGAGAAATTGACGTTTCTTCTTACAAGGAATTGGACGCATTTAGATTCACATTTGGTTGTTGCCTCGTCTAGGGGCAGATAGATTGTGGATGACTTATTTTACACTCTCAGATGTATTCTGATCAGTAGTTTTTTTGGGTTCTCAACCTACTGCAATCTGAAGGAATGAGAGTTGATATTGGAAACGTTACCAAAGAGAAGTATTTTGAAAAATATCACTTCTTGTATCATTTTGATTGTCGAATTTGAGTTATATGCTGACTGAAAGAACGTGTTCCGTTGAGAAGAGAATGTTCATAATCAACAGAACAACTTTTCGGGGTGGATTAGAAATCTGCCCTTCTACACTACTTGTTTAGATTGCAATATTAATTCTCATTTCTTCAGATTATGGTAGCCAAAAAATACGCAGAAAAAATTCATTCATCATAAAATAATGACTTTCAAACAGTATACACTTTCAATTATGGGAAACCATAGACTTTGACTTGATTGTGAAAAATAACTTGGTTTGACGAGAGCCAATTGGCCGAAACCGGTTAAGAAGTGTGCCCGTCCCAATAGTAAAGAATTGATTCCGTCAGGAGTTTCTCCTGTGAATAATTTTGTATTGACACCTGTCGAATGTAACTCAACTTCCTTTCGTGGTATTAGCCAGGGGAGTAGTTGTTTTCTGACAAGTGATATTCCATTAAGCTACAATGTAGGTATTTGATGAATCATTTTCGGCTTCTTTCCTGTTTATTTCTCCGAATCAAAAAATATAAATAACAACTTCAATGGAAGAAGTAAAATAAAAAAATACATGAACTCTCTGTTGATAGGTAGGTACGTATATACCATTTGAAGACGTTCGATTCATTCACAACAAGAAAAAGAAATCATCTGAAAGTACAGCTGCCTCTATGGCGATTACGGGCACTGGGTTACAAGGAAATCACTTGAATCAACTACACTGCAGAATAGAGAGCTATTTGTAGACAAGATCTCACTCACCACGAAAATATTCTATTCCAATCCATACAAGATCTCGCTCAGAGAAAATTATCTCCTGAGATCTCCAGTGGGAAAAACAGTAAATTACTGAAAACTTTTATACATTCCGAAATATCCAATTCGTGTAGACTAACTCAAGGTGTATGAGCCTCTGAAGAAGCTAGCCACTCGCGCCAGCGAAACGTCAGAAGAAATTCCAAAAAACGATGGCCTTCAAACCCGAACCAAAGTAGTGATTCAGATATTGCTTGTCTGGGTTTGAGAAGCGAATCGATTCATCGTAGGAGAGTGAAAATTTCGATACAAATCTTTGTTGTCTCATGTATTAAATTGAAGTTATGTGTATTCGATATACGGAATAAGTGACATGGAGGGCATGGAAGTAGTTGTTTGATAACTTATATATATATATATATATATTAGCATGAATATTCTCACGGACAAAGTATGATGAGTTGTTTTCTCGGGTTTCATTTCGTGTTCTGTGGTTTTGATTCTCTGAAGGATAACTATCACGACGTTTCGTCAGAGCCTCATTTGCCATCTTCGGGGTGATGTCTAGAGTTCGGAGGTCGAAACTCTAGACATCACCCAGAAGATGGCAAATGATACTTTGCCGGAACGTCGTGATAATTATGAAAGTTTAATTTTCTCATTTCATCTTATTTCATTCATTAGAACAAAACTGGCCCCAGAAAAGGTTCCCAAAATTTTCAACGTCCAGATTTTTTTTTGGGGATAAGGAGTTATTTGAAAATTGAGAGGAGTGCAGTTGAAAAATGAGGAAGCGTCCTTGGAGAATATGAGGCTGAAACTGATTTCGAGCATGCGATATGAAACTCATGTGACTTGTTTCATATCTCATTTTATCTGTCAGTTCAGTTATGAATCTTCGATACTTGATAAAAGGATAACTTTTTATATAAATAATTTTATGAAATATCTCGTGAAAGGTATAATCTAAGTATTAATTTAATTCTCGCCTGAAATTCAAGAACACCCGAAAAAAATTAGTTTTTCAGGTAGCTGGTACACTTTTTGACCTAGTATATTGTTATTTTCTATAACAAAATTTTTTCTAACTCTACTTATATTTTTGAATTGACGTAACAATAGGTCATAAGATTACAAAGTAATTTGACGATAATATCCAGGAAAAAATATATATTGACTTGCCTAACGCTAACTATAGATAATGTAAAAAATTTGTTTTACCTTGTACTCCAATATATTTTCGTCGTAACAATGTAGCTCGTTCTCTTCCAACCTCGCCTGGAGAGAATCCTTCCTAATTCGACTTCCGCTCTAGTTCCTGTAAACAAAGAACCTTTCATGGCTTTCATATACCTGATAGATAGATAACTCCATTTTTTTCTTTCGGATGACTCAACATCTGAATTAAGAAACATTGACTGGTAGAAAGTTGAACGAAACTCAAAATTTACGCTCAATTCTCTACATATATAGGAACTAGAGTGATAACAGGTAAGGAGTGTGTAATGTCAAGCGGTTCACGTGAAGTGCTACTTAGAAAGACTACAAGCTTCGAAAAAAACTCATAAAGAACCTAATGAAATTTTTCCTAGAGATCAATTACCCTAATACCAAACTGATATTCTTTTGCACTCGAAGCGTGTTTCGGTAACAAGGTTAGCATCTTCAGGAGAATAAAACTGATACTGAATCTAAAGCCCAGGCTTAGCTGTTAGTTTTAGATTATCAATTTTCTGCGACGCGACGCCCAGGCGACGGGATATCGAATGCTATTAACCATTTGGGAAAGTTGGCACTCGAATGCAGTATCGCATGCATCGGTATCGATGCAGAAGGGAAGTCGACACGTGGGTGATATAAAAGCGTACTATTCACGAGACACTCCTTCAGGTTCACAAAAGCGCTTTGTTCTGAGTTGATCCAACGCCACGCAGGTTTCTTCTTCAAAAAAGCAACAACTGAGGAGCAATTGACTGAAAATTACTACAGAAGGACCGATCATAATTAGCTAGGCCCAAGAAGCGCTGCAACACTTTTTTATCTTTTGGCACTCGATAATCACGCAACGCTTGCATACGGATTGGATCGGGACGTATTCCCTCTGTATCTGATAAGTAACTCAGAAACGGTTCTTCATTCCTAATGAAGTTACACTTCGAAAGTGAAACCTGCTTCGTCTGAAGAAATAGAATAGAGTTTTCTCAAATGACATAAATATTCCTCGAAACTTTCGGAAATAATAAGCAGGTCATCGGTGTTACTCACCAAGAAACTATCAAATTCAGGTCCGAATATTTTATTAAGGCACCCCACAAATATGCTAACATTAGTATCAAGACTGTATGGCAATGTACGGAAGGAGTACGTTTCTCCGTCAAATTCAGAGCCGGTATATTTTTGCGAATCTGGAGAAAGAAGAATTTGCCCAGTAACCACCATTGAAATTCAAGCGAGGACATGAACCGAGCTCTCGTGATGCCACCCAAAAATTCCTTCATAAGCCTTGGTGAATCGTATTCTCTCTCCATTAATGTATAAAAATAATGGGCGTCCAAACACAGCCTGGCAGAATGGGCTTATTTCAACGTTGTCAAAATACCGTTATAAATATCCTACCGCCGGTCCTGTCGCTCGAAATCAATATGAGGAGTCCAACAGAGAACGTCATATTTCCAGGAATTCTTGATTCGCGTGAAGAATTCCATATACATCATCGAGGCCTCTCTCAAAGATTCTCCATAGGCGTACGCTAGTATAAAAGGAGACACTTCATCGCGGAAGAGATAAGTTATTCAGTGATAATTTATTCGGCGATAGTTATCAGAGTTTCTAGCTTAGTGAAAAGGCGGAGAGTGTTATAGAGTTTTTATTGGAGAGATCTTTGGTATTGCTAATTGCAAAAGTCGAAGTAAAGAATTTCTAGTACCGAGAGTTTTAGTTCAGATCGTTGGATAGTTAGCGGAGCAGTTTGATTAATTGTGTTGTATTTCATTGTGGTGATGAGTTGTAATAAAAGTAGTGAAGAGTTGTTTGGAGTTTTAATAAACGAACCCAAGGAAAGATCGTAACAATATGCATACGGAGTAGCGGTTTGCTTTATGACCCCCCATTTCTCCATATTTACTAACTGTATTTCAACGATAGAAAGAGGAAATGGGTACTGTTTCATGGAACTATTTACTGTCTCTTATATGTATTGCATCTTCATACTTATTTGTCCTACCTGATATATCGGAAAGAAGTTCAGAAAACTCGCATAGTAAACACTGAAGTTACCTTTTGTTGTTCGTTTAACCGAGTCTCCAAAAGATCGTTAAGGTTTTCATCCAGTTCCGAGTCAGCCGAGGTACCAGAAAACACTGGAGAGTTTTTTTATCGCGATACTGTTGATATCGAAACGTTCTGATCTGAAGAAAACACTTAATTGCCTCCTTGATAATCGAAACATCGGCCCACTCGTTGTTGATTTCGAAGCTCATTATGTTTTTTGTGAAATCCAACCTTGTAAAAGTGGATCGTGAAAAATCCATCCCAAAGATAAATTGCCATATCAGATCGGGCACAAGCAAGAACTGGGAGTGGAAAACATGATTCAGGACTGAGAACGTAATGAGGGATTGTTGGGTAACTCTTCTTTGCTTCACCTTGAACGCGCCTATCACTTAAATACCAGTACACGGGAAAGTAGGAATCTGTAAATGAAATGGTTGCAATTGGGACCAAACTTATTCATTGAAACATGAAATTTCACTACCTGTGTCGAAGTACTATCGCGGAAAAAATGAAATTATACAAATTAATAGATATAAAAGGCGAAAAAACATTTTCGGAGTTGGATTTTGAGTCACTCTCACAAATTAATTCGTAGCGAGGATTTTTTGAGGCTAGACATGTATCTAGTTGATGTTATGCTATTAGATTGATATCAAATGAAGTAAGGTACCTCAGATCAATAACCCTAGATAATTCCAATGACATTGTATTCGCTGATGAAAAGACAACAGAGTTCATATTCACCACTACTTTGTTTTCAAACATCAACTCCCTGCAGCCTGTTGTCATATTGATTGAAAAAAAGTTATGACTCTGGTAGGTATGGATCGATATGCAATCTTTCATATTCATGTTCATCAATCTGAGAATTCTGGAAATATATTTATTTTCAGAAAACCGGAAAATATTTTTCAGGATGAAGAGATCTGTCTTTTTCGATTGATAAAATAGTACACCCTTGAACATTGTAAGCGGTTACCATGAATTATCTTACTCCTGGCAACACCGCTTTGGGCAACGACCACTTTTGGTGTGACGTGTCTATTGTGAAATGCACTTGAAATTGACTATTTTCCGTGTGTTCTGAACATTTTTGAACACTTTTTATGGATTTTTACTTTCATAAACAACTATCAGTAACATTTAGGATATAAAAATAATAGTGGCGCAGTGAACTAGTATGTCAATATACCGATTTCTTCGCAATACAAAGAATAGTCAACAAACATTCTATAGGTGAGTTTACACAGGCGTCGCACGTAGAAAACAAACGTATTGTTACTAAATGTCCTGGCGCCGGCTCTGTCGGTCATAAACGCAGAATAATATGAGAGGTCGATGAATGACGTCATTTTTTCAGGAACTGTTGATTTGTGTGGAGTATTCGATACAAATCATCGGAATTTTTGGTACAGAGAGTTTTAGTACCGAGTGATGGAAAGTTAGCGGGGCAATTCAAGCGATTGTATTGTATTGTGTTGTGATAGAGTTAATAAAAGTAGTGAAGTGTTGTTTGGAGTTTTAATAAACGTAACGTAAAAATCGTAACAGTGGTGTCGGAAGTGGAATTTTGCTGAAAAATAAAAATAAAAATGAATTAGTTCTAATAGAAAAACGTTAAGAAAATCGACGATGAACTCAATAAGAAAGTGTATATAGTGAGAGAGGAGATGAGAAATGAGATGAGAAATGAGATGAGAAATGAGATGAGAAATGAGATGAGAAATGAAATGAGAAATGAGATGAGAAATGAAATGAGAGGTCTAGAAAAATAGATAGATCTTCTCAAAACCAAGATCACCGAGAAAGGGTTGCCACGTCAGGAATTTCTGTGAAACCACCGATTTTTGATGGTCAGTCGTCTTGGTCCATGTATCGTTGACAATTTGAGGCTGCGGCAGAGACTAATGAGGCGAAGAAAAAGCTACCGCAATAATAGTAGCTTTGAGAGGGCCAGCTTTGGGTATATTGCAGACGATACCCATAGAAGAGCAAAAGAAATATGAGGACCTGATTTCTGCATTAGAGTTGGGTTATGGCGATCAACACCAAGAACAGCTGTACCGGGCAAAAATGAAGACTCACACACAAAAATCAGGTGAGAGTTTGCAAGAATTTGAGGTAGATGTTGGACGCCCAATCCAGCTGGCGTATCCAGAAGCGCCCGGAGATCTCAAGGAGCAGCTAGCGGTGCAGATATTCATAGATGGACTGAGAGACCCAGAATTACAGAGGACTTCACGACTGCCAAGTTTCAAAAGGAGTAGCGATGCCTTAACAATTGACGATCCCGAACAAAGATCGGGGGCAGCGGATGGTTCATTCGAGAAAGTTCTGGAGGAGATCAAATCATTAATAAGTAGAATGAGCAACCAGAAAAAAAGAACGTGCTATAGACGTGGAAACCTGGGACATCTCATAAAAGGCTGTTGGGTGAAAATGCCGTAGAGGATTTCCTATAGATGTAGAAGGCTGGGACATTTTCTAAAAGATTGCAGAGAGAGAATTCCACAGAGGAAATGTTATAGATATTTTTGAATATGGAATGGATATTTTATATTTTATCAAATAACATCTTACTGACGTTCTTTCAAAAACTATTTATTTGACAACTTATCAAGATCAAATTATTCAACAAACTTGATGAATTAAAACAATATACAGAGTAAATGAGAAAATGTTATACAAATCCAACATTCTCCCCCATTTTGCAATTCATCAAATTGAGTAAATTGCAAAATTCATTCGAAACCAAAACGTTTGGGAGCTTTTACTACGCGCCCTACTCTA
>JAVJAQ010002426.1:0-21320 GCA_032362365.1 Zygogramma bicolorata | reverse complement strand
TTTTTCCTCTTATCGAGTATTCGAAATATTACATTTGCTATGCCTGTTTCTACTCAATACATAAGTAAGTAGTTATATAGTGTAGTAATGTTAACATTATCATAAGTTCCCTTTATATCTAAAAATACTACAGCATGTGGATTTAAGCTGAAAGCCATTTGAACATATGGAGTGATGCGCATGCCATATATATAAATTTGCCTGTTACCTCAGTCATTATATTAGAGAAATCTTCGAAGTTAAGTCGATTACTGGGTGAGTTGTAGCTATTTATAAAGTAGTCACTTTAAATTTTCACAATCACAGTTTAACACACGAAATTATCATGGTCTTGTAAATATTCTACGGTATCTAAATAATCTCGACGAATAAGGGTGGCTACTCCTCCTTATCCGTCTGGTCTATCCTTTCTGATGAAATCATAATGTTTTATTCCAAAGTTGTGCTATGATTTCAACCATGTCTCGTTTATCAGGATCACATGAGGCATGTGCTCTTGTTTTAAGTTAATGTGGTAATGAAAATTGGACTGAATGCTTCGAAAATTCCATTGAATAATCTTCATATGTTTAGTAACCCCTGGCTCTCGAAATTGTCTAATAAATTTCTGTGAAGTCAAAATCTTTGTATTCACTAGCATTATCGAACGCACTCATAATATATAATTTTAGTTCTCATATTCGTAGGCAGTTTAGTGCAGGTATCATAGACATTTTTAACAATTGTTCACTCTTCGTTTTCCACTGTAAAAGATGGCAATTTCTTATTTGTTTTGTTAGAATTCAATCTTTGACTTTTATTTCCAAATAAAGTTTTTTTGATTGCTCCTGTTTTAGCTGGGATTTGTTGGTTGTTATTTTGAAATATGATCCCGTTGTTAGGTTGAGGAATCCTACCATCAGGATAAAACAATACTTCATTCAATGCTTCAATATCATAACCTATTTTACGTTCCTTCTGGATACTTGGTCTCTCCACACTTCGAGCATATATTCATTTAACACTATGGTTATCCGACATGTATGTTTCTCTTTGTTTTTCAATAGGACTAGCGTTATTTATTGATCCATTGCTCGCACAAGTTTCGACTTCTGCGGAAATGAACAATTTTAGAACAATTTTCAGAACAATATTTTTTCCTTGAAACCACTTAGGTATTTCTTTGCAAAGTGTAAGACGATTTATTCTTGGGGAACTCGCGTCTTTGGCTTCATAGCAGAGAATCGATGTTCCCAACACTTTTATCGTTCCAAAAATTTATTTCGTCCTGAAAGAGTGCCAAGTCTAAGAAAACTTCATGGGAAGTCGTTGATGGGGAGGTGAGAGGAGCCTTCAAATCCTTAACAAACCTTCAACACAGGCCGATACCGATTGACAAAGAAAAAGAAAGCAAGAACGGTTTTTATAGGACCGATGATTTCCCCAAGTTACACGGTTTTTAGAAAAATTTCAGCATTTTCAGTACCATTTGGGTTTCTGATGGCTTAGAATTCCAGCTGGCCCTCTTGGAATCTCAGGTACCCCGTAGTGACCCTACTCAACCACTTGAGGAAAATAGTGATTATTTTCATTCATATGTATATGAATCAAAATACTCACAGTAATTCATTACCTTCATTAGATCGAAAGAGTATGAAGGTGTAAATAAATCTATTAGAAATAGCTAAGAATCTGACATGAGTTTCGAGAATATATTTCTGTCGTCTCCTGGAAAATCGGAAGGGATTTCAAGAATATCCAAGTAGGAGTGATGAAGTTGACAATGATTCGAAAATTATACATTGGAAAATTAATCCAGGCATTAGAAGGGATGATCATAAAGCAACACTTTGATCCTTACTCGGATGTAATTAATGATCTCGATTTGGTTTGGAAGACAGTTAAACATATCCAGTCCATTGTTAATTACAGAATATTCTACTGAGCTACTTGATATGAGAAGTGGAAGATGCTACTGAAAAATAGGACTGTTGTGGGGCCATGCTATCGCTATATTAATGTCCTGATCAAAGATACGAGACCTTGGAAAGTGCGATTTCACAGTCTAGAGGCTCCTTGTCAACTTCTAACCACGCCCCGATCTGTATAGGAACAAAACGCAATTGAATCGAGTCGAATCATCATTTTTTAACTCAAACCTCCAACACGCAGAATGCTACTCAGAAGTTATCTTACCTGGTGATAGATAGCGAGTGCAAACTGATTGAATTCCGAGTAGGAAGCAATCTGATTAGGTTGAAGTTAGTTTTTGCCACAGTCCTTGTGGACGAATGGTAACTCTATTCGTCTAGGTTCTGCGTTCCATGCAGTCCTCCATAAGAGCAATTGTGATACGCTCGCCTACAGGTGATATATCATCTGGAATGGCTTTGTTGTCCTCGAAAATCGCAGCGGGTTTATCAGGGTCTCGATGTTTCTGAAAAGTGATGACGACTTTCCCTTGCCTGAAGTAACACCCACGGAAGAAGAGGATGACAAGAAGGAATCATTATGTTGACCTCGCCAATATTTCATATGAAATATATTTGGATGTTTTCGAGGTTCGATGCCTGCGAACAACACTCGCAAGTCAACATGACCACCCACGATTACGAAATCTTGTAGGGTGGTGGAAAAAAAATTGGAATATTGTTTTCTCAATTTGTGTCTTCAAGAAGCCAATGAACCGCATCTTATTGTTGTTGTTCTAAAATTGTTGTTATTGGATCCAATTGTTTCTAAGATGAATTAAACCTAAAAAGAGTCATTCTTACTCCTCTGACAGCATTTTTTCCACTCAGCATAGTAAACATAGAATAAGTATGGTAACATGGTGAAAATTTCAATCACCTAGTAGAAACAGCTTCTTTATAAAAATATCAAATTAAAAACTTAATACATTTTTGACGTTTCATTTCCAGACATTTCAGAGGAACATAAAGATATATTAGAAATCAGGATAATTATGCCAAATACTGAATAAAGACAACACGAGTGTTAACAATCTTTATAATGATAGGGATATTGAAGGTTTGGCATCTGCACAGATTATAAGATTTGTACCATGCAATATATATTGATACTTCGACAGCAAAAAAATTTCTAAAATGAAATGTCTCTCTTCGAATATACGAGAGATTCCATGTGTTGATTTCATTGAAAGACCGTATGCTTTTGTTTATTTAAGTTTTCCTAACTCAGTTATAAAAAGTAATCTTTTTCTAACTGACTAGCTGGTTTCCGCAACTTCGTCCGCGTAGAAGTCAGCGCACGCCAGTAGAGCATCACATCTCGCCCGCTTTTCTTCGACTCGATTTACATTTTATGTTTAATCATACTAAAATTCAGCCTATATCACTATTGAATAGTGTGATTCTCTGTTGAACTTTACCTCTTTATAATAGTGGTATTGATTAGGAAAAGTGAGACGTTAAAATTAAACGAACATTTCTGTTTCAATCGTTTATTTTAAGGACCATACAAATAGAACTTGTTGGGAAGTCATTATAATTATATCACTGTTTTGCAATCTATCTAATTCCCAAACCTACTAGCAATTATTGGAAAGCGAGTTACACGTTTTAGTATTTCGTGTTCGGGCTCGAGTAATTCAAGATAGATTGAATCATGAAATAACTGATAAGAGGTTATGATACGGTTCGATGATATATTCAATAAATCATTCAAGAAACAACGAGAAAGACTTGAAGAGTCTAATGAGAGTCAATGATATGGTTCATTTTTCTCCATAGTTTTGACTATGAGAATACTGATTTTGACTATTGGCCCTGTTTTCCGAAGATGTTCTAGCTTCGTGGATAGTACCTTCGATACAAATCCACAATCAACAAAATTTCCATAAATGTCAACTTGGTGATTATTTCAAAATCAAATAACTACTTATAACTGATCATAAGAAAAACAATCGCAGCTGTATCACACTCATTACCACACTCGTTAGAAGCGGAGATAACTTCCTACTTGTTGCTTTATGTAAGCCTGCTACTGAAATATTTTGTTCACTGGCTAGAGACCAGCATACATTTATATTCGTGGTTAATTAGGACAGTAAGATATATATTATATTTTTCCAAGAAAATGAATCAACGTCTTTTGAGAAAATTTATCATAAACTGGTTTGGCTGGGTACATACTTTCATGTATAATAAATAGTGATTTCAATTAGAATGAAATGTATACTCCATGTATAGTCAAACCTGATTCCAAGCATCGATTTTCACTTGCCTCATTATCATCCGAAGAATTGATATTTATGAGAATATAAATCGAAACTTTTGTTCTGTATATCCGACTGAGCTTGTCGGAGTGGAAAGCTTTTATTGATTTTATAAAGGTCATTTCCAGGTGGGATATACAATTGCGGGTTCATTCATATTTATGGCTATCGAAGGAAAACATGTTCCAGCAATGAAATTGGAAATAAAGAATAATAGATCAATTTATGCTGAGAAGTTGTGGAATATAACAATGCAACTCAATTCGAAGGTAAGTGACTGTTGAATGGAAATTCCCTTTTATTGATTCTTCAATTTCTATATATCGAAAAGCCTTGACGAAATATGTTTCCCCAATATTTGGCAGCTCTAGTTGACAGCTCCAGTTAAGGGAAATTTAAACCTATGTTTGTCTAACTTTGCAAAAATTGGAAAGTGACAAAATTAAAAAGAATACGTTTTTTCAACAACACTTTCCACCGATTCTGATGAGACTTGGTTCTTTTAATGATAAGGGCGTGATGGTTCTTTCATGTGATCGAAATTGAAATAACAATTTCAGTGGCTTCGAATGAAGTCATTCCAGAATTATGGCGAAAATCATTGTTTACAACTAGTTGTTCAACTTCATTATAGGCATTAGGCAAATCATACGAAATTTCAGATTTCCAAATCTTTGAGTTTCTACGAATCGTCCTTGGATCTCGAGACAAGATCAATCAAAATTGATAACTTGGACGCCCGCCGATATCAAACAGTATTGGAAATATGTGGTTATTTCAAATTCTTACGAATTCTGCCGAAACGATGAATACATCAAGAGTGAAGGAAAAACTCGAATAGCTACTTCTGAGTCACAATGAAAAAACGGCTTTCCGTTGGGGAATCACCCTCAAATATCCTGTTCATCAGTTGAGAGTCATCAAGGTCATGTTCACGCAATGATCAACTCGCCTAATCCGAGGTCATTTTCTGAATGATGAGGATATGTTTATCTGTGGTTACTTTACGGAAAGTTGAGAATTTTGACTGAAGCTAACAGTGCATAGCAACATCATCTAGATACAAATGATAATACATATTCACTTTTTCAATTTGTTTTTCCGTATCCCACATTCTTATCAGTGTCTGAAACTTTATTGTCTGTTTCTTCGATATTATTTTTCTTCCTATGAGTATTGGGGAACATTTGGTGAATATTTATATCGGTAGCAACCTGTGCGGCATTCCCTCAAAGATAAAAATCATTGGGGTATGTGGTCTTGAAAGTCTATTGAATATTCCCCCATTCATTACTTCGCTCCCAAATCCGAAAACTTTTTGAAAAAATGAAGACACCATCATCATTCTCATTACAGTTATGCAGGACGATTTGAAAAGTGATAGTTTTCTGAATAAGAATATGAACTCCCATTTTTAATATCAGTCAATCATCATCATGAATTTTGTTTTTGTAGGTGATGGACAAAGAAGTATTTCTGAGGACAATATCGGCTGAACTGTTCGAATATCAAAAAATCATTGTCAACTATACAAGAAAAGGATACGATGGAAACGATGATGTAAATTCATCCCCGTGGAGTTTTGCGGGAGCTTTTCTCTATTCTCTGACGGTCATTACCACCATCGGTAAGTGAGAATCACTGAATATAAAGTGTTTGAATGTCCGGAAGGTGTTGTCAATCGGAACATCCATTGGTTTTCATAAACTGACTTGTGGTTAATTTTTCATGTCACAAATTCGATATTGAAATATCCTGTCAACCTATTTGATGTAACTGACTGAAAAGATTTTTGACGATTATAATTAAAGAAATATATTCCTCGAACATAACATTTGTCAGGTAGGAATGTGAGTACGAAGGAAAATCGAATATAAAAATTTTACACGATGTAACAATGATATGATATGATTTCAATAAATTTTGGAAAATTTTTAAGCTGTGTTAGTTGATCTTGCTGAATGTTTGTTCTAAGTGAATATAATTTCAAGTTAATGTAACTTTACGCTTAGGTCTCGATCAGCCTACTCCCCAGTAATCGTCACGAGTTGATTCTGAGGTCTCAATCTGCCAACACCTTAGATTTAATATCGGCGGTTGATACTAAAGTGGAAGTGTGGGGGCGGGGCTTCGGGCGATTATCATCGATTTCATATATTTCATTTGGTTTTTCAGATAAAGCCATCGTAAGTTTTCAGATTGTCACCCTGCATATATTTTCTCTTGTTGTTGGAACTGATGATTTCATCTACATCACCTGGATTGTTTCGAACATATGATGTTTCGAGGTAGTCTGAGTCTTTATTTTGGAGGTAACGAGAAAGGGCATTGGCTACTTGGTTCTTTCAATCTTTTTATATTCAAAAATGTAATAGAATTATTCGAGTCTCCAAGTTGCATTTTAGGGATAGAACAAGCACTGAAGAGATTTTTGGTTCGTGAGAATTGTGAAGTCCCGACCGGAAATATACGATCTGAAGTACTTGAAAATCCAGAATATTGCGAGAATTTCCCTCTCAATAGTGAAGTCATTTATCTAAGCCGGAATCAGCATGGGGGATGCTCAGCAGATGGGATGATAATCGTAGTTTTAATTGTCTGTAGGTAACTCAAGGTATTCATTCGAATCTGGACAGGTTAGTACCGGTTCAGAAGTGAGTACGCTTCCAGAGGCGTTGAGGCAGTTGAAGAATGATCCTGTTCGTTCCAGTCATGAGGTTTGTTAACGTCTTATGAACTTATAAAGGACCCGAAAATAATTTAATTTCTTCCTGTGTCTTGGGTGCCAAGAATTATTTCATGGTTCCCATTTCTTTGTATTGGTTTCTATGCTTCCTGGGGTCACTGTACGTCCCAAAAATACCTCATCTTTTTCCAGGAATTTCGTTTTGTCCAATTAGATATTTCGTTGGGCTATTCGTCATCTGGAGGAAATTGATTTCAAACTGTGTGAAATTATCATGTTACCCATATAGATCATACATATTTTATTCTGGATGGTCTTTCAATACTCCGTCGATTACTCATTGGAATGTAGTGGGCGCATACAGCTGAGTTCTGGTTCATTTCTTTTTGTGGAACACACTAGCTAGCTGAAATGGAATAATGATACTTTTGTTCATCGTCTCTGGATTTATTTGTACTACTTTCTTGTACTACGTCTGTGTCTGTACATTGAATTGCATGTCTGATTTTTGACGTGAAAAACAATTCGCTGCCTGGAATAAAATATATGCGAAAATCATTTGTCGTGACTCACCTTGGCATACAGATCGTAAGGGGCCGTTCATAAAATACGTCACACTAAAATTAGCTTTTTTTGACCCCCTCCCCCCCCATTTTCACGCTGTGTCACACTTTTTGTGACCCCCCCTAGAAATATTCCGTCACAAAAACTAAGACCCCTCCCCTGCTGAGTATGATAAATTCTAAATGATAGTACACACATTCTGAAAATTAAAAATATTTATTTATTATAATAAAATTCAACTAAATTAATGAATATCTTTCATAACGAACATATAAATAATAAATAATATTTCTATTATTCAGAGGTCCAAGGATTTTCTAAATGGGCCAAAATATCTACAATCGGTATTGCACCATCTTCTTCTTCATCTTCAAAACTACCGTCCACTTCATCGTCATGTAACCATTCTGAAGTCACTATAGATTTGATTAAAATATTTGACGAGTTTAGGAATTCGTTAAGGCATGTCGCACATGTAGATTACTACCAAAATCTACAGAAGATTTCTTTCATACCAAAATTTTTCAACTTTCGTCAGAAATCTACTAAAAAAGTAGATTTCTACCAAAAGTGGTCACGCTGGCTAGCGCTCATGTCAAAAAATAATAAACGGCGAACGTCACATTGCCGTATACCCCCCTCCTCCCCTTGTCACATCTTGTCACACTCAGCCAGACCCCTCCCCCCCTTGTATGTGAACGTATTTTATGAACGGCCCCTAATGGACAATTGTGAATAATTTAGATTCATTGTAGAATTTATCACTTCAACTCTCTCTGAAATGAATCTTACAGTGAGTTCATCTCTTTTTGAAATGAATCTTACTTTGAGTTCAACATTACACTGCTAATGTCATATATGTGTGAAATATGTACGAACCGAATGAATAACAAATCAGATAACAAATCGAGTAAACGTACTGGAGAATGTTTTCTGGAAATATTCGACCTACCTTGACAATTCGGAGATTATGCTGAATACTGGAAATAATCAATCAGTTCTGATATGGAAACGGTACTGGAACTCATTTTGGAAATGAGATCAGAAATGAAAGATTTCCGCGAAAACCAGGAAAGGCTATGAATATCTGGGATTTTTTGCTCAAAAAAAATCAGATTTTGAAAATATCATGTCTGAATGAGGTGAGCAAACGGAAACCATTGAACATCTGAAATCAATTGGAACAGTTTCACAGAATGAATAATCTTGAATTGCAAGGTTAACCGGAGAAAAACAACGGAAATATCATGTCCATTGTACAATTCGTGCATGAATTTTTGATGTTATTTTCCCTGAGATGCTATCGAATCTGCTGCTAGGGTAAAATCATTGAATTCAAGTTGTCCTAAAAATATTGTGCTCAAGTATGTCCCCTTGCAGCTGCTAAAATAATGAAGAATCCATCAACACGCTTACATTGTATTGCTGACGTACCGAGCACCTATCTCCAACAGATAAATTCATCTTCAGAAAAGTGAGGGGTGCTGTCAGACTGAAGGACTACAAAATTCGTTCAAGTGAAGAACTGTATTATCTCAATCCCAAAAAATGATACCTCATCCTGAGACGAATTTTCAACAAGGGTCAGCTGCAATCACTATAATCCAATAAAATTTCAATGTTCTTCATCAGAACATCTCTCGCCGAAATTTCGATCTCAAGTGTTTTTCTACTCATTGTACGAGGAATCAAAAATAGTGATAGTGACATTAACAGTGACTCTGAAATGTGCAGTAATGATTACATGATGTATGAATCACCTTTTCCATCGAGAACAAAAGGAATGTAAGCTACTTCGTGAATCAGGTCTTATATCCTTCTAACATTATTCTCAGTGACACAGTTTTGGTATGTGGCTATCCCAAATGTATAGTTTATCTTGAGAATTCAAACCAAATCGTGCATTCATGTTATTTCCTTTTATAGGTAGAACGCCAGTCTTCTATGTCGAATGTTTTTACATCAATCAAGGTCCTCAAAGCGTTACACTACGTATACAGTAGAGTCAACTATGCATCCGTTGTGTAGTGCCCTCAATACCAAGTATATAAACACAAACTTGGGGAGAATCAAAATTTTTCAATAATTATGAAATTATTGGAATATACAAGTATATGGCAAGTACGAAATAATTTGATATCCGTACACTCGAAATATGTAGACAGCACAAGGATGTTATATTTTGATACAAAATACTGAACAACCGCATCGATTCTCCCTTATTATTGGCCGATATAAATACACATGTACTTGCTCGTCATCTGAGGAAGAATCCCACATTTGAACAAACAACTCACTGAAGTATTCTCAGGAAAAATTCTCCAATCAATAGAATTATTCAAACTTAAAACAGTGATTACTATATGTAGAGAACTTCAATACTTCATTCAATTTTTGTCAAACAAAGTTAGCATAAATGAGATAATAAGGTTCCAAGATCTCCCAGAATATCCATTCTATCTGTATATTTTATGTGTGTTCGTGGATACCTCTCTGGACAGTCTGTGCCTGTTCATATCCTATATACTATATAGTCAACAAATAGATTTGTACAGTTTCATGATAGCTTTTTTCTCTTCAGAATCGAGGTGGTCAGTCGTGGTATAGTGTTGTTGTTGGGAGTTGTATATTTCATATCACTGTACATCGAAAGGTTCTACTGGAATTGGTTGATTGAAGGTTACCGACATTGGCTGATCTGTTGATATTTTGATTTCCATTAAGGCGTATCTATTTTTTTCAATGTTAGAATTGGTATCGAGAGTTCATTGATCAAACTTCAAATCGTATCAAATCAAATTATATCGCCTTCAAAAGTTCTGAGTGGTGGATTTTTGAATATTTTTTTTGGGGTATTACTTCTTTATGTTGTCAATATTTAAAATGGAGTTTTTATCTGAAACTGATGTTGTTTTGAGCCTGCAGTTAGTGTTTTTTTTTTAAATGAGTATTCGGTTAGAATGTACGAGTAAAAGTGAGAACTTCTAAAGTTAAGTGAGATAAATAACGAATTTTCGCATATAAATTCTATAGAGATCAATGAAGTGGAAAATTGATAAAATTCGAGTTATAACTTTTTTGTCGGTGTCATTTACAATACTGAACCAATATACCTAGGCATAACTATATATCCTTATATTGTTTTCGAACATTCAAACAATGTTCCGAACGTTTATATTTTTTTATGGCAGAGATAATACTCACAATATTAGGCCAATATTTCCGTAATATTGAACCAATATTGGTCATGAAAATGTGTGATACTAGGGCAATGTGTCGAAGATGTATTCACAGAGTTTAGGTTGTGAAACATTTCAGTTTATTTCAGGCATAAATTGAGCCTGCTAAACTTTTTCTTCGGGCGTATTTGGTGCTATGAGGTTGTTTCTATTTCGATTCGATTGATTCAAGATGATTAGATTTCTCCCAACTCAATAATAGATTACTTCATCTATTCAATAAATTTCAAATATCATTTACAGATGTCTAGAAGTATTGTCTATTAGTTCAACACCATCTTTTGATGGAATGATTTTAATTCTATATGAATTCCTTCATCAAAGGTTTTAGAAACGGCAAAGAGGAACTTGGCATTTTCGATGATCAACGACGTGACTCCTTGTAATCCCTGTGCCGGGGGTGGAAGTTCGAAATAAATAGCTGCCGCTAGGTGTTTCACAAGAAATTCACGAATAACGTGAGTACTTTGATGTGTTCAAACTTATATAATGAAATCACCATGAGCACAGTAATAACAAAAAAAAATTAAATTTGAACAAAAGAAAATTGTTGGTTATGCCGTGATCAGACATGCCGTCGCTGCTCAGCACAGTATAACTTCTTTTTTTCTGTGCTGTCAGCCAGTGGTCGGAGTGTGTTCGGTGTTGGAGACCGAGAGTAGAGTGTGGTTAGAGTGGGATGGGTTTTGAGGATTATGTTACACTTGTCCTTTTTCTAGTCTCACCAGCTTGGAGATGTTGTAGCAGATCTGAAGTTTTTACATCAGTTACCAGAATATAGGTTTTTCCAGAACTTGTGCCAAAGCTTTGAAACGCCACGCCACGAAATATTCATCCTGACTGCGCCAATTTCTACTCTGAACAAACTGGGAATATATTATCTTGGCATGGATCTGAATATAGTAGGTTCTCTTTAAACTGATAATTTCAGATCTTAGGCTGGTTTCTTCGATTCTCTTGTCTTGATTGAATTTCAACAAGAAATTTCATCTTCTATCCTACATTTCATGTTACAATCATTTGCCAATCTGTCGCAAAATGTCAAAATTCAATTTTCACGTCATTTCAACCTCAATAGACTACATGAATACATCCAATTATATCCCAGGATATTCCTCTTTTGAGATTTTACAAAATTTATAGTTGTCTGAAATGAATGAGAATCAATTTTTTCATGAATGAAATATTCATTTAGGAATCGATATCGATGAACTCTTTTTAGAATTTAGCAATGAACATATTTCGAAAACTCTATTGACATTCACCTAACAGTAAGCGACACATTGCTATTAATATTTGTTATGATTGTCTAGAACTCAACTGTTTCCTCGTTTTATTGCATTGAAAGGAATAGTTCACGAAGAACCAATATAATCAGGTCTTACATTACTAATGTATCACAGTAGAAGATGAGGTATTCTATTCCTTTTTCGAGACTGAGTTGACTCACGTGACCTTCAAAAATCCAATGAATCCACTCAGTTCTACCTGCTGTACCCACTTACCGAACCTTGTTACTCACAAAGTTCCCTTGGGACTCACGTGAGATCGTAAAGATGAAAAAATATATATAAAAAAAATTCACACGATCGGTGAAAGAATTACTCTCAGTGGAGAGTCACGTGAGTTATACGAGGCTTTTTCAGGCGAATGCCGTCATTATCAATTTTGACGTGTAATTTTTGCGCCCCTTTGTGGATTCTCGATATTAAATTGACCCGATACGTCAACGTTCCCATACGAGCCATCCATCTTTCTAGACATAAATATTTATTTTGAGGGGCTTTCCAATCTCGTTATTTTCCATGCGGTCGTATGTCAAAAGTGTCGAATTCATGATTAGTGGTAGTTTTATAGCGTAATTCCGTGGTTCCAATGTAGGAGACGGCAACAGGCTGTTCACGAGTCGAGTGGAGGTCTGCCATCGATAACGTTTGAATGATCGAAAGAGCCAATGAGCGATACATTACGGTTGTGACTGGAGAAGATTAATTGGAAAGAAATAAGTCGAATCATTTGGGGATTTATGAAATGTGTGTTATCAGTAATAACTCTATAGGTACTCCCTGGTTGAGGAGATACTAGAGAAATTCAAGCAAGACAACTCGAAATCACAATCAATTTCAATTCCTAAATACAAATGATCAACCATTGAATGCTCTCTGCCTAGCATTATTTGATGCTTCTTCTGACTGCTTTCCGTTTATACAATAGAGTTGAGTAGAACACTAAATCACAGTTTCATATCTTGAAAAATGATTACTGAAACACAACCAGAAGTCAGTTCGAAGTCATACTGAATGAATGAATATTTGTCGCAATTACGGACCGCCATTTGTTTGAAATATTTTTTCAGAATATTTTTTCAAACACGTCCCGACCATTAACCGTATAAATAACGTTCTTCTTCCACATTCATTATCAGCGGTCGCTTGAAAGGTATGAGTAAACTTTTTTCCATCCGAAACATATATATATATATATATATATATATATATATATATATATATATATATAAATATATATATATAGCTGATAACTAATCGAAAACAAAAATGATGTATTTTATGAAAAAAGAAAAAAATCATAAGTATTACAAATTGAACGTAAGTGTCGTAATGTTATCAAGAATATCAGTCAGTCAAGAGTGAAATTGTTACAAAGGATTGATATGGGTGCTATTTTCATCACCATTTCTTAACACAAAACACAACATTTTATTAGCTGAAGATGTAGTGTTAGGGATATGGGAATTTCTGGTAGAAAAATATACCGAGGTCGCATTTTTTTTTCAAACGACTGACGATAATATCATTAATATTGTATGGAATCATCAAGGTCTCTTTTTTTTTCGTGGGAGAAAAAACGGAACATTTTTCAATATTCAACTCGAGATGGCCAAGTACACCACGCAGACATAGTGTAATGAAATGGAATCACGCACTGAAAAAATACTTTAATAAATTTGTAGGTCACCTGCATACAATAGTTTAAAACATTGCAAATCCCAAGCCCAAGGTTAGAGCCCTTATTGACCACCAAACGTTGGGAAAAAATCCATATGATCCTGATGGGCAGGGGGGCAGGAGGGGGCTAATGATAATATTCGATAAGCATGCACATACTCTTTGAAAGTCCATGAGGTCGATCAGTGATCACTGGAAAAGATCTTCAAGAATTGTGAATGTAAAGCGTAGGTATGTTGTGATTGTAATGAAGTTTGGATGGCATTGATACACATCAGGAGCTCTATTTTTGATGGTGTTCATTATGATAACGCACATAATATTGCTGATTGCCAATCAAATCAGTTCTACCATAGTGATAGTGAATGCGCTAAATCACGAGAGTGGTAAAAATTCTAGCTCCAGTAACGGTTCACTTTTAATGTGTTCTCTCAAATTATTATTGGAGCAATGAAATTAAAAAGGGTTATTCGACGATTTCGAAGGGTTTTTTCCCAGGAACTGGCCATCAGGATCGGATGAAAAATTATCTTCAACGTTTGATGGTGTCAATAATTAGGCTCGCAAATTTTGCAACGGTTGCCAGAAAACATCTTTTCCTTTTGTTTTCGCCAGAGCTTAAACCGTCCTCGTATTTCGGCGGGTAGAAACATTTTATTATACAATTTATTGAGGTATTACTTTTCGAGCAACCGCATTATTATCCAGTTGTTCATTTGGAAAAAAATTGCCCCACCACATATCACCGCCCCCGTCCACTTTGGTCAATTTGGCAGATACGAGGGGACTCTGTCTCCGATGTCCACATTACCACTATCCATCTGATTGCCTCTCCAACACACACTTGACATGCCATTGCCTTGAATGATATAAAGGAATTGTAAATTTCAATCAAATCGAAGAAGTCCTTCATAATAAAGGGAATTTACTATCGATTCCCTCAAGAACCTGTGAAGAATTGCAAAGCTACATTGACTACTGAACAACTGAAAGATTTCGTGATGTGCGACTGATCACCTGAGCATTGCCACCCCGTACGATGCCTGTTTGCTTTGAACTGTGTATATTTGCCGACGTTTGACGGAACCTGTCACACCGTACCATTCTCAAGACGCCGACGTGTGGAGTGTCATTTCGAACGCCAGGCGCATCATTAATTTTCTATGAATTTGAAATGATTATAAGTTAATGGGAATTTAAAGTTAAGAAAAAATTTCACCTATTCAATATGGAGTTTGATGTTTCGCTATGAAACCACTGGGCATTTCGAAAAAATTATAATTTACATAATTACATGATTTATCAAAGTTAATCTTTTGCTTGCTGAATTCTTATAAAAATCTCAAGTTGTATTTGACTTTTTGCAATTAGGTACATTATTCTTCATGAAAACTCAAAGAACAGTTTTTGTCGTTCAAACATAAAGCCGAAACCAAAAATTATCCAACTGAACCAACAAATTTTCCAGATAAAATTGCATAATAATAATCTAACTGCGCTTTTGAGACTCAATTTGATATCGGTTTCTTCAGGTTCATTCTCTATATCTTCTAGTAGTTCTTCTGGATTGCCCATTTCTATTAATATCTATCAGAAAGGAGACACTGTCTCCTTCATGGATTTTCTTGTACAGTAGAATTTTTACGTATAATAATTTATCGGCATCAAAACATATAACATAATTCCAAGAATCTAATCGCGAGGAACGCTAAATTTCAGCAACCCTGTTTCTTACAAAAACTCAAAGATTGGCAGGCTGTGAGTTCAACCAATGAAGAACAATTAGAGAATCATACCAATAAAATATTTATTATCATTATTGATGGTTAATGATGTAGAACGGTTTTCATCAAATTTACTAACAAGAAACAACCACAAAAATCATTATCTAGCAATTATTGTCAAAATTTGGTACCAACAGGTACCACTCTTGTTTTCGCACAAAGTGGACTGTATAAATTGAGTTTCCGTAGGTAGATGATTTTTTTAAATTGCCTTTGTTGAAAAACATATAAATTAACATGTATATTCTTTATAAGTTTTACACACCGTCCCTTTCTATTTTTCTATGAAATAGGTACAGCATAATCCAAACCTGTTATTGATAATGGTTGTGAAACATTCAGGTAGGTCTGCCATCTCAGATGAAGAATATTTAGGTCGAAATCGATGCTTTATACCTTACAAATCATGGGAGACGAATTCGCACCTCTTCTACAATGTTCAGGTAATGTTTTCTGAGGAACAGAAAGTAAATTCATTGTGTGAACCCAGGGTATGAAAAGTAAGTGGTCTGAACCGCAAAATAATGACTGGGCGAGACACTGTTTTTTCCGTAGTTTAAAAAATTGATATTGCAATCTATAAAATATTAGTTATTTCATTTTGTGTAAGGTTAACAAACCAGAACATTATTCCACCACATGATAATGACTTTCAAATATTACCCGGGCCAGACTGAATATGAGGTTTCAGTTTTACTCTATTTCTATTTTCTATCATCGAATTTACTGAGTTGTTCCAGCAACAGCTAATCGAAAACAAAACGCTGAATTTTGTTTTGAAATGATTTCACATCGCTGAATGAAAATAGAACCACTGTGCTATTCACTGATAATTGCAGTGATGTTCTATCTGTGATATACGTTCTCATTTCTGCTCCTTCGTGATCAAGTTCAGTTTCAATTATCCTGTTCGGTGCATCCGTTCATCAAGCCATCATCAATTCACTCGCCTTTGACGAAAAAATTTCATCATTACGTTGAATCAGTTTTCATCACAAACGTATCACGTATCATCAAACAGTGGACGATTCCGATACGGCATTGTGCGTTCCACAGATTAGAGGATCCAGAATGAATATTCGAGCCATTTAACTAATCCGAACGCAATACGTTTTTTCTTTCGTTTCGATGGGTTCGAAGAATCGAATGCCTATTGGACCCATATTTCATCATTTGTATCACGGCTCTACAGTGCGGAGAAGCATTCTCTATTTTTGTTTGCATGATGAAACAAGCAGAAAAGAGAATTCGAGCACACTGAAAATTCTTGTTGACAATTTTGACACGAAATTTTTTGATCTCTGATGAATACTGGGGTTCAGATGAAAAATATGCAACAGCGTTTCGGTTGAGTGTCTGAATACAAGAAATATGCTTGTTTTGATGGTGTCAATCCTTTAGGAAAACAAACTAATCGATTGATCTTTATGTTCGATTTACAGTGTGCCACAACTTCAAACATTTTCTATATTTCTGAGAGCGATGGAGATTTTTCGTCTATATGCTGCAATTCGATTGAATCAGTAGAGTTTGAAATACATTATTTCATGGTCAATTGATGTTTTTTTTCCGTACTAATAGTTTGTATTCGTATCACAAATTGAAAATAAAAAAATTGATATTGGAATTCGTACAAGTGTAGAAGGCCGGTTTTATAATCTTTCCCGAAAAGTTGCTGCGTCGATTATAAAAATTTCCTTTCGAATTAAACACGTCTTATCAGTCAGCAACTTCTCGTATAACTCAAATACGTGTTGTTGTTAACGTTTCGAAAACCGAATCTGCTTTCAATTACAAATCATATTCATAAATAATTCTCTTTTAAGTTCGTTTCCGAAAATCTTGCAGAAAGTCATGTCAAATCTCAGATCTGAGTATAGATTTGAAAAGACTTGTACAAATTCCAATATCATCTCTTTTTTCCAGATTGTGATAGGTTAGCAACCCAAAAATACTACGAAGGAGAAATTGATTAAAATATTTTGTTCATCTCTTCAATATAAGATCAATACTGAAGCCATGTTTTGACCTATTCCAACAGCTAGCTATTTTCAGAAAACAAATATGAGTTTGTTCTATCTCATAATGTGTATTCAGAATTTCTATGTTCGAAAGGCGTTGCATTCTCAAATCAAATGCCAGACAAATGTTTCGACCCACCAGAGGTCTCCCAAGTATTACTCGACTAGATCTATGAATACAACGTCCTCGAACTGACCCTCACTTTCAAGATAAATACTGAAATCTGGTGCGGATAGCGTTATCCGCTGAGGAACAACGCCATCTGCTCGCTTTGGCCTAAAACCCAAAATTTTTACAATATCTGAGGGGATCTATGATGGGTTGAAACAGCTGTTTGGAACAAGATTTCCGAATGCAATGTTTCACGATTATAAAAATTCTGATTTCTTCATGGGGTTATAGCCATCCCTACAAGTAGACCGAAAACTATCGATCACAACGGCTAGTATAACAGCTCGGCTGTTCGATACGGCCGTTGTTAGGGACCTTCCTTCATAGATATTGTAGAAAGTTTGAGTTTTCGATCAAATCGAGCAGATGGCGTTGTTCCTTAACCATCTGCCCATATTTCAGTATTGGTCGTAAATCAGACATACTGTTCGAGGACGTTGTATTCGCAGGTCCAGCCGACGAGACCTCTGGTGGGTTCATACAGCTGTCTGACATTGAATTTTTTAATGCAAAGTTTTTGGAACATAGAAATTCCGTTTTCTATATGGAGCTGCAGGTTTCTCTGCAAGTAGACCAAAACTGCGTCGTTCCTCCATTGATTACACCATCTCCACTATATTTCATATTGAGAACACTTACGAATTTGGAATTTTCTAAAAGTTCCTTGTGAAAAAAATTACCAATTTAGAAAGATGGTTGGAAGCGATGTTTGATTTTATAGCTCTTATGGTGAAAAAAGGAAATTCTGTCCATATAGGTTGTGCATCGAAAATCACTATTTCAATATTTCCATTTCAGTGTGAATACAATATTCAAGTAATATCAGAATCGGCAAAGCTATATTGCAGTGTCTTAATTAATGAATCACTCTCGCAAACTATTTTTGGTAAATATTGAATTTCTGATGATGAAATTGAGTTTGAGAAATATATGCAGACAACATTGGAAGTTCCATATTGTTTGCCTGATATTCTTCATTATAACCTCGCATAGAGTAATTTTTATATTTTCAATATACCATCAAACCCAAATATGATCAATATTGCAACACACAAATATGCAGATTGAATTTATTATCAATATAAGTCAATATTCAATTGGGAACCTGATTTTTCAATTTTGTTTTTTTTTCGATGAATATCGATCTGTATATAAAATAAACTGAGAAGATTTGATCGTTACTCACATTCCAGTAATCAAAGTGGAGGTATTATTCTTGAAGACAACCTGAATTTTCTTCTTGTGCACTAACGAAATTTTCGGGAACTATCTGACAACCATTCAACTGACCATTCGATTTTAATCTTCTCAGAGGGATGAGCGCGACCCTTCTTCTTTGGAGTAGAAATCATATTCGTTTTTACAGGGAATAAGATACGGGATAGAAGAATCAGAGGGTGAGGTTATTCACAGAAATATTTGCTAATTTTATTACTTACTGATTAATGAAAATGAAACAGGTGGAAACAAAACATGAATCGAACATGAACCCACCCGAAATGCGAAAGCATTTTTTCAAACAGAGTCGTCTAGTGGTGAAGGACTCAACTTCACCACTGTCTCTTTTATCAACCTATTAGAGGTCTCTACTGTGACAACCCGTACAACCTCGGCATCGACTCTCTTCAAACATCACCATGAAAGTGAACACAAATTTGACTTCAAAACCACGAAGACCATTGCCACAGCAAAAACACTCCACTCCAGAAGAATGCGCGAAGCAATAGAAATTGAGTAGCGCCCTCAATGCCTCAACAAACGAATCGACTTACAAAGGCTTTTCTATTCCTGGAAAACATTACTATCACATCGAACAAATTATTTTATTAATCCTTCTCGAACCAGACCTACATGAGGTCCGACGGTTTCAATAACGTCGGATTCTCATATAGCCATAAATACCATCACTCTATTCACAAAACCACAGTCTTCACTTTGTCAAGATGAGAGCTAGAGGTTAAGGAGACTCAGGCCTCATCACGTCACGAAACAGTCTTGAGCCGAGCGGTTCAATCGGAAGTTCTTATCATCACATATCCGACCTCGGAAGCCTAACCTTCACTATATATATATATATATATATATATATATATATATATATATATATATATATATATATATATATATATATATACATACATAAATATAATGGAACACATATTCCACATTATTGTTTCAAGACCCTATATTATTATTTTATTCAACTTTAACTTTATATATTGTTTTATATTACTTTCATATTATCCTACTCAATTAGTTATTAGTTGGTGTGCATAGACTCGTATCTATAAAATTATTAGTAGTTAAGTTATTCTGAAAGCTTTTTTGAAAACCATATACATGTGTATATGAAATCTGATATTTTGAATATTATATGGCATATTAATTAAACGTATCATTAATATATTTATTATTTTTATTATTAAAAACCCAAAAGTTTGCATGTACGAACAAGTTCAGAAAGCATATTGCGTTTCGAGAAGGGCGAATTTTGTGAGAGGATACTAAATAAGAACAAGTCGAGTGGAGAGTTCACTGCAGTCTAGATACTTTGACATTACAGCTATTATCAAAATCTAGAGATTTTAAACTGATTGGATCTTTGAGAAGACTCATAGCTGGGTAATTATTTTTTCACTTCTAAATCACAAATCTTATTCAACAAAGTAATGAACTGCGATCTGAAAACTTCGGCTTGTTTCAGAGATTTGCAACTTGTTGCATCATAGTTAACGTAGAAACAGTTTTGATGGTAATGGAACATATGTACCTTAATTTTCAAAAAGTTTTTATAAGGTACAAATTGCCTTGAAATAGCAAATATCCTACCGTGAAAATCGGTAAGACGCCCCAGAGCTCTTGGACACTCGAAAAGATTAACCGACCCTTGCCCGCACAAGGCTCTGCTTTCTGGGCGCACTCGTGAGTCTATATAAAATGGAAATATGACCTAAAAAACAATTAGAAAATCATTCAATGACGAGTATGTATTATATATTTTGATCTTGATCACATGAAAACAACGCATCTGTAGAAGAAGTACAATGTACGAGTGAGAAGAATTATACTTCTCCTTAGCTTGATTTGGATCACTCGCATTCGGCTCGTGCCAATAAACTTCTGATCTCGTGAGAAATATGTCGTTTTTCTCACTCGATGTACAATATAGGTGCTATTTCAGAACGTTTTCCGAAGAAAAAGAAGGATGAGTGATACTTTCAAATAATTTCTGAAGAATTGAATAAATTGCTTATCGAAGTGGAATATATTTTTGGAAAGTATCACAGTTATTCTATGTATCATGTCATATCACTGAAAAAAAAGTTTATATTTCATATCAGTACAAGATGGACGATGAATAGTTTTTCAAAAATATACCTTATGTAAAATCCACTTTTCCCCAGCATAGTCATGATCTCAATTTTAACATAGATAACGGAAACGTGTATAGAATCAAATTCTTCGTATGATTTTATTCATTTGAATTTTTCATAATGCAAGTAGGTTCAGTGAAAAAGAGGTATCTGTAATTCGAGTGTGAACACATTCAATACCTCCCATCAATCTTCACACACACACTGATGGAAACCTCATAACACCAACGGCAATAGAATTATGGTTCAAATTTCCTTATAGTCCGACTGTCCGGTCTACAGCAGCATGCTCTAGCTT